>JAQGBJ010000941.1:0-29033 GCA_034698345.1 Sphaeridia pumilis | reverse complement strand
ACCATCTGACTAGTCCACCACATGGTCAACTCTCTTCATCTCCTCCCCTGCGTGGACCACATTTTTGATTTTCTCTCCTCCCTGCTTCCTCACACCGGCAACCTACAGCATGCTTTTAAACGGGACACAAACTCACCCTCTCCTCATCTCTCTCTCGCTCTTCCCCGAAAAGATGCTCTTTAAAACGCGGGAGGTTTAAATATGCAGTTTGAAATGACGATTCTCAAACGATCTCAATGTTTTTGTTTTTGTTTTTGTTTTCTATTTCTAGAACATTGGAATTTAGAGACAACACAATGAAAAATGCGCTAATGGCTCTAGAAAAACATGTTCAAAGTGACACTTGCATCCCTGATTTATATCACACTTTAATTATGTTGCATCGATGCATTCGTCGGTTATAGATGGCGCTTTTGTTGCTGCTTTTTATCCGGTTTGTGGTTTGAGAGTAGGACGCTTGTGCTTTCTCTTTTTCGCTGCACCTGTTCAATTGGTTTAGGATCGGGAAAAAGACTCTAAAAACCTCAACAAAAAAGGATAATTTCAAAAAATCTCAGACGGATATCGCTTCGAAACATTTGATCATCAACTTTGAATTCGCAACAAGTTATACAATTGAGAATTTCTTCCCCAGCCCAGAGGACGCTGAAACCATTAGAAGACTGTCTCAAGTGCCCGTTAGCTTTGGTTGCGGTGGCCTCAACAACTATGCGGCATTTCTGAAAGGTCTCGGCCTCATGTATCCATCAGAATTTCGCCACCTGCAACGAATATATAATTAGAGATTCATATCTTTGAATCCCAAGAATTGCAGTATGCACAAAAACTGTTAATCACGTAAACCTACCACTACGGCAGCAGCCTCTATCTTTTATAATCTTGCTTGGCTATAACAACGTCAACAAGTTTTGTTGAAAAGTTGAAAGGGAGTATAATGTGGGGATTTGTGATAAAAGCGGAAACGAGTGTAAAAAGCTAATGAGATGGACGTTGTCGCCTTGGTCGTCGGATAAGCTGAATAAACTACTTGAACAGCCGAGGCTCAAGTGTGGGAAAATAATGAGGGAAAAACACTTTTGCGAATTTCAGCCCCATAAAAGACCTCCTCGTCCTCATCCCCTTGGTTATATAAACTCGTTATAATTATCACGAGTTTATGGTGCGTAGAGGCCCCGATAAGGCAACAACTGCAACTGTGTGGCCTCTTGTTAAAGTAATTATAAGGCAAGTTAAGTTATGTAACTGATTTCCATCTCGCAAAAACTTGTTCAACACCGACTTGGATTCAGTGTGCAAATAATAAAAAAATATAACCAGCCCCAGCAGTTAATTAGTGCACACAAATCTACATGAATTCACAGCAACGGTAATTATGCCCTCAAAGACAGCAGGTATTACACAGATTCCATCAGCTGCATCATCTGCATTTAACAAGCAGTAAAAACTTGCCAATTTTTTTTTGCAAGCCTCGTTCAGCTTCAAGAGGCCTCTGAAAAATATAAAAGTTACCTTGTCTGATCTACAGTTCAAATTAGCTTAATTAGTCTTTGATTAATGTAATTCAGCCCAACAGCATCCTTGTACAGGGAGCAAAAAGAGTTTCGGCTCTTGTTCGGTTTCTGCTCCTAGTTTCTAGAATTTGATAGTATCCAGAACACTAGGAGTCATTAGCTAATTTCGCTATAAATAATTTGAGCTCGGCTTCTTCTTGCTCGTCTCTTTTCAAAATTAGATTACGTAGCCAAGAGCGATGGTTGTGGCTTCGGGAAAAAAATCAGTGGGCTTGACAAGGTGAAATGGAATCCGCGCGAGTATCTAGAGAAATCGTGGTGGTATACAATCAGAAGCCGATTTCTTGCTGGATCCATATAAAAGGTAGTAGATTGGTTTCCTTGTTTGTTTGTGGTGGCTAATGCATTAGCAGATGAAGTTGGTTTGGCTGTGACGATACTAGCGGATTTGGCTGGTACTTTTACTTAGCCGAAATGGGCTGTAAGGGATACGCAGGAAGAAGAAAAAGTACGCCAAGTAGTTGGTGTTGGTTTGTGACTTTCAACTTTGTCCGTGCAACATTGCAATTGCCTTTAAAAGCACGTTACGAGAGAACAAGTGGGATTGATTAGGCTGAAAGCTTTTTTCATTACGAAAATTGGAAATGAAATAAAAATGGAAGAGAGAGAGAAAGCAAACGCCGCCGCTTCCTTCCTTCTCATGTCTCTATCAGGCGGGGTGAGTGAGGGATCCCGCATGTTTTCGTCCCGCTTTTCCCCTCAAGTAAGTCAAGGAATTCCCGCCGCAAATGTATGTGTGGTTACATGTATGTTTTTTGGAAAAAGGCAAAGTTTTTTCTAGGGAAAGTAATGGGGAGAAATGGAGAGAAGAACAAGTTAGTAGGAGATTAGGCGGGTAAAATGCACGGTGAAAGCTATACGTTAGATTAGTTTCTTGGGCTCTAGCAGCCAGTATTTTGTTGGAGGTTAATGGGCGGGGGCGGGAATAGGAGGAAGATATTTGCAAACGTTATTTGTGAACGACTCCTATTTCTAACTATCTGTGCAAGTGAGATGTAAAAAATGTTATGTGACCAGAACCAGTGTAGGACTTGGTTGCAAAATGAGCTACAATTTCCCCCAAATGGGTTAATATTGCCGAGTTGGAAAAATATACAACATTTTTTACGGCTGGACTGGCGGGAAAAAATTATTTCGGTGATATAACTTTATGTTGGCATAAATAGCAGGGCCAGTGGCAGATGAGCAGGGGGTGCAAATGAAAAAATAATCAGGCCGAGAGGGTGAGTGAAAGCAAGTCTTATGTACATCTCAATAGAACCTTGAACAAAACCCACTTTGGAATATGCCAAAAAATCCTAGAAGTTTTTTATCAACACACAAAATTTTTGTACAATAAGCGAGATTTTAATCTTTTTCAAAATCCGTATACAGCATGTATTACTTACACAAAAAATTTGTAACGCGCTAAATTGTGCATAACAAGTTCTGACAATTGCCATTTTTTGTGTCTTGATTAAAAACGTCCGACAGGTGTATTATATAAACAAAATGGACAAATGCACACAAATCTTACAATTTCTAACCAATTCTACAAGTATAATTGAAACTCAACTAGATAACAATGATGGAATTTGAGATAAATTAGCAACAATGAAACTAGAACAGCTAAATATATGGCGTTCATAAAAATTGTGGCGCGTATTTACAGTTTTTATTTACAAATACGCTTTCTAGAATCTAGCCTAAAATATTCTACAAATAAAAACGTTCTAGCTTATCAATTTGATTCAATATGTTATGTACAACAAATTCATTTCTCACCTGCTAAAAGTGCCTTTAACTATTTACTTGAAGCTACACTTTTTGATAATATATTAATAACCCTGAATTACGATTCAAGCGCTTTCTTAATATTAAAAGTAGCCTTAAAATATTTTGTGAACCGATGATGATGATGATGATGATAGTTTGAGCGTCCATATCCAGCTATGGTACAAATGTGTGAGGTTTCCTATAAAAAACAGAAAAAATACATACGATTAGATACAAAGTTCTTGGAGAAAATTCAAAATACATTACATTAATGGACCAGGTTCAGGTTAAGCTGCATATAAAAAAATTCTGACTCTTTCTGGCACGTAGGAATGCAATTCAGGCAAAAGTTATGAGGTTAGTCATTTTTATTTGATGGTAACTTCAAGTCCGAAAGATGCCCTTGTGGACTTCCAGTGGCGCTTTTCAATTTAGTAATCACGAGTTATTGGGCTTTCAAAAAGTTACATAGCCCAACAAGAAGAAGAATTCCCTGTATAATCCAGAATATTATTTGAGCATATAAAAAGATACGGTCCGCCATAACGTCCACAAAACAGCAGTATACAACTGTATACAGGTAAGACGAAAAAAATAAACTTTCTAATTGGCCACACACACCTTTACATCCTTATCCAGCTTCTCCAGCTTGAATATTTACTCGAATATATACATAGTCTTGAGGGGCACTTGAAAAATTTAAAAAGACATATGTGGTCTCCATCTCCGCAAGGGTCCGAAGGACCCCTTGGAGACGACCTCTTAAATTAACCTTTGCTGGGGTCACAGACTCGGGGGGCCTTGGCTGGGCCTTAAACATGGTCTTTTAGCTATAAAAGCGCAAGAAACAATTCTATGGATATACTAAAGGTTTCTAAGGTTTTTAAACGCCCTGTGTGACATCCTGCTGAGCAAAGAATTCAAAAAGAGGACTTGGTTCCAGTGGCTTTGTCGGAGAGCTTTTAGCTTATTAGGCGAGGCGTTAGACTTGGTATCGGTCGAGGGTTCTAAAAGCAAAGCAACTTTGTATATCATCACAAAGGGGAAACAAGCCACATTAAATTTTGTTTGTACAATGTATACACGTCTGTCTGTCTGTCCGTCCGTCCGGACGTCTGTCAAACATATGGAAAAAGACAAGAAAAACGTCTAATGCCCTAATTAGCACAAGGACCAAATGTTTGTGTAAAGCAAATTGTTATGGGGCACAAATTATAATGAGTTGTGTGTAGAAGGGCGACAACAAGTTTTAACAATCTCGTGTATATGTATTCAGACGTAATCGATGGACAAGCCACAACTTGGAAAATAATTGCTTGGGACAAAAAGCTATATAAATAGCTGGAGAAAAAAGGTTATTCTTATAACTGGAGAGAAGAATCCAAATTTTCTACACAGGATTCTCTATCCTGCCAGTAAATGGAGATTCAAGAAAGATAAGGCGAGAATAACAATGTCTGGACAAATCACACGTTTAATTTTAAATCATGTTCCAATTTAGGAAACAAATTCGTGTCATCCCCGAAACCTTGTTTTTACCAGGTTACGCCACGCATTCAACAATAGCCTACTTAAGTCAAGTCCAGAAAAAAATCCAGAACAAAAATGAACTAATGAACGCTTTTTGTTGTAGGCGACAAAAGCTTTTTGTCAAGTCTAAAAGTTTCAAAACTGTGCATTAATTAATCCAGGTTAATTACAGGTGAGAAAGTTTCCATTAATTTGTAATCTCCACGGAATCTTGCATACAAATCTCTATTTTGAGGGATACAAAAACAATATACAATTAATTTACTCATGTGAGAATTGTTGGAACACAATTTAAATCTGGAGAACAACGGTTCTTTTTCATCTGTCTTAAAACATATACTACCGTAATGAACACCTGAAATTGGTTTTGAGCCTGCCTAAAACCATTAGGAAAGACACCATTGAATGTTGTTCTTTGAGTTTCAAAAACAAGGACCAAATTATAAAATCGTGCTGGAAATGGTTCCGCGGTTTAATAAACTTTTCAAAGTTTCCCAGAAGAAGACCTGGAAAACACTAGATTCTGAGCCAACCATATTTTCTAATTAAAGTAAAAACAGAACAGGTGATTGAAACGAGAATTTTTTACTTGCTCCACAAAATTCAGTGTGAGAAATTGCCTTTGTATTAGCTCTCAATCCTGAAGAAAATTTCAAGCTTAATTAGACTTGTCCAGGAATTGGGATTCGGTATATATATGAGAAGCTTGATTGGATTCTTGGAATATTTTTTATCCTTGCTGGACAAGAAAAAAAATAGTAGAAACTTTGGCTGTAATTTGTTCAAATTTTGATGAGCAAAGTCGTTCCATGTCCCAAGCTATAAAAAGCCCGAACAAACCAACAACACCAGATTTAATGGGCTACAAGAATTCACTTCAGCTTTCCTCCATTTAATGGCTGATTTGTCGTAAAGTTAACGTTCAAGTATACAAGAAACTCAGGTGCTTCAACCGCTCTTAGATTTCAAAGATATACAAAACCATTTCTAAAACCTGCATTGCGTTGCGTTCCAATCCAAAATACACTTCTAGCCGATTGATTGCCCATTCAGGAGGAATCCAAGTCCATTTGATTGTTTTTGCTATATCCAATGGGTTAATCACTAAATGATTCAAACCAAGCTTAAATTGCACACCTTGTAAAAAAATACCCGAAAACCCAAACCAGAGAAACAAAAATGGAGCCCGAATCTTCGCCCGGAATTACTTTAAGTGGTCGTATACATTGCAGGCAAAGGTGTGAATTCTAAATGAGGAACCGAATCCTCCGAGACCTCAGTCAGAAGAAGCGAGAAATACATACGAAGTCTCAGAGACCATGATTTCGGTAGAGTCGTAAATACCCGGGAATCCACTCCGGGTAACTAGTTTAATGCCCGCCTCGGTAAAAATTGTTTGACGCCTGTGAGCCTAGAGATACCATCTCGAAGGCGTTAAAACATGGAGCACCTTTGGTACTACTAGCAGAAAGGTGAAAAATGTAACACGATTTAAAAGCCATTTGAACCGGGCATTTCGGCATGGATACCGTCTCATTGCCTCTCGTATTTCAACTGCCGGGTAAATAAGTAATGATTTTGGTCTCGGAATCGAGCTGTCCAACACACACACAGCATGGGAGGCATGAAGTCCAGAAAAGTGAAAAGTTTGCAACTGACGTGTACAAGGCGGGAAATTTCAAGTGTTTTTCGACATGTTTGAGAAAAATTTTGACGGCTCTTTTCAAGCCATCTTATGCCAAGTCTCAGTAAATAAACTGTTTGAAAAAAAAGTCCGACTTGTACATACAAGAAATCGAAATGGACTTGAGTTAAACGGAATATTTCTTGAGACCTTTTGCAGGCAGGACAGCAGGCGGGAACTGTGACGACTTGTTTTTTTGAGGTTGTCATTTCACTTGTCCACTTGTTGTTGTGACTGGGCCTGGCGGACCTCCAGCTGTGATGGATTTTACAAAGAGTTTTTGGGAAACATGTCGAGGACAGTGGGCAAGCTGTATGTACTCGAAACGTTTCAAAGAAAGTAGCCGAAGTATAGTAATTTCACGCTAAAAAGCAGCTCAAGTGACAGCACCGTCGAGTATTGGCTAGATTGGCCCATTGCTTATTTATTTACACGGATGTCAGCCCACGTAGCAAGTTTCCAAGCGGCCAAGTCAGCAGTGTGACTGACAGCGCAAGAATCGCTGGACAGACAACCGACAGCTTGTTATGTTCCATAATGCATGCTTATGGACGGAGAAGCTGTCAAAAGGGGGCGCAGCGGAGAGCGGAGCAGCTACAGCAACTTTCTGAACCCTGGACCTTAAAAACTTTTAGTAAAAATATGTCAAAGGTCATACCTGGAATGCTTGGGCGATTTCGAAGTTCCCCCAAATTTTTAGCTTAACTGGTACAGTTGTTGAGACGAATACTTTGATGATTCTCCGACTAATAATATTTTTAACGTGTATCTTGAACAGGAACAGTTTTGTCATCAGTCTCGGCTCCGCCGGGGTCTTCCAACCTTGCCTTTCCTTGTGGGCGCTGCTCCGGTGGCTCCATTGGTTGCAGGACTTGCGACTCCGTTCTTCATTTGCTGTAATGGGCAAACAGTTGGTGTTTTAGTAAACAATCATTCTTCGCTTATATACTTCAAAAACCGGCGGTTGATTCATCAGCACAGGAAATTAATTGTGGTATCCGAAAAACATATTTCCACTAGCAGTTATTGTTCCGGTTCCTTTTACTCCTCCCGCCAAACAAAATCCATGGAGACTATAATGTTTACTTTCTTTTTGATTTCATTAGACTCGTTCAAAATTTCGCCGGATATTTCAGCGATTCAACTCACTCTCTATTATATTGACCACAACCTTACGGAAGCAAAAGCTATAGCTAATATTCGTTTAGCCTCCTCTGCGAAAAACACAATGAAAATCCCCACATGACTTTTGTTTCGAGGGCCGTGTGTATTGGGAAAGCAAATATTTGGTTTCGTGCCCGCTGTAAATAAATCAAGTACGATTCTAGTTTACACAAGAGTCATGTGAAGAATCAATGTAATTAATTTCCACGCCGCCACAAGCTTCACTGCCTTCCAGTAGACTTTCAAGGGAACGACGTTCAAACAGGTATACAAAAATAGCAAAATGGCAACCACTGTTTACACTTACTTTGAGCGCATCCTGTTCACAGTAAAGGGCACCATTGAGTAGCGAGTAGCGCTCGCCCGTGTGCAGAAGCGTCGAACACTTGGAGCATTTGAAACAGTGCAAGTGGTAAACTAGCGGAGGCGCCGAACCAGGGGGCGACACTCCTGCCCGCATCACCATCTCCGATGCTGCGATCCCCTGGCGGCACCCATGGCAAGCGCCGCGGCTTCCAAATATCCTAGAAACACAAAATCATCTCATTAGTTTCTTCTAGATATCCTTGTCTTCTTAATTCTGAGTAACAGCTGCCCCTGCTTTTTGATTTTGACCAAACCATCAAAACCCTCCTCACGTTCCTCAGCTGAATAAACTGATGAAACGTGCTACATGCTAGGAACATGAGCAATCAGCGGCCAAGGGAATAATAATATTATTTTGTCCCCCAAAGCCTTGTCCTGGGTGACAACAGATGATACACAAATACGGAAAACCCAGACGTCTTAACAAGTAGCTCACGGAAGAGATGGAGAAAAGAAAAAAAGTAGCTACTCAAGTTACCGAATTTGGCAAGAATAACAAGCATGTAATGATGCAGTAATAGGCCGATTAAGGCAGCCAAAAGAACAAGAAACCAGCTCCTTCCTGGTGGCAAGAACAAAAGAAGTCGTACATTTCTTGATCTTTTGTGTGGTAAATGAGATTATGAGAAAAAGGCTCCTTCCAAGACGAAACCACCGAAAGAAAATGCGCTAATGGACTCACTTACAAAACTAGAGATAAGCCAAAAAGACACTACATGTAGACACAATGGGAATCCAGCACCTCTCTCTCTTTCTTCCACTCACTTACACGTTCTCAAGCCACTAATTGTTCCTAAACTAGGAGAATTAGCCGAAAGGGAAAGTCGCAAGAGTCAGCAAGTAAACGTGCCTTATCGCAACCCGGGTAATTAACGTGATGGCGAGTGAGACGGAGGGATGAGATGTTGTAATCTTTTTGACGTCAGTAGTCAGTGGCTCCCTCACTCACCAGATAAGCCCGCATAAATGAACAAAAAGCTGCCGGAATCGAGTTAATAGTCGTTAAATTAGTAAAATTGCCTTCTACAAGATCCCTTGAGGAGAGAAAAGAAAAATTCCCGCCAACTCATCCGGGACTAATTCCCCAGGTGACGAAGCGGGTAGCAGTGGAGAATTGCTCCGAAAAGGGAACAAGTCGACAATAGTTTAACTCGATTTGTGGCTGCTCTCGTAGGTGGTCCCAAGAGAGGTTGCTGAAGTGCGCTATGGCGGTGGCGGCCGCGGCCGCCGCCACCGCCGCCTCAGGTAAAATTGGTAAAGATGACAATAGATTATTTACTGACTTGGGAAAGAAGAAGAACAGTTGAAGAAATTTACAGGGAGAAAATTAGGTTTCCGTGTTCGTTGAAAGTTGCATGAGCTTCAAAAAAGGCCATTTCTATGCTGTGGGTATGACTAAATTTGAGCGAATCGAGTTAAATGATGTAGGAGAAAGTTTTTCTTACTTCAAATAATCCTGTTTACATAAGATCATGCCTTCCCGGGTAAAGCAGGATTGTCCGACGTTGTACAGCTCGCAATGGCAAGCCGTGCACCTTAGGCAGTTCTGGTGCCAGTGGCGGTCGAGGCTGAAGAGGAGGTAGCGCTCGTAAATTGGGCCACCGCAGCCGTAACATTGGTGGAGCTGAAAGTAAAAATGAGGATCGATTAGAATTTAGAAAGCAGCGCGGCGCGGCAGCGCGCGCTGCGCGCGCGCGCAAAGCGCCATCTGCCGGCGGCTTTTTAGGAGCTAAAATATAATTGGGATTCCTACAGGGTGTGATTGTAAAAAAAGAAGATGAGTTTGTGTAGAATAATGAGTTTCAATTAAAATCCTTGATTACTTTCATTTTCTCACTCTTTTCCTCCTCCTCCTCCGAGGGCGAACAAACGACCGGTAGTCGAAATTGGAATCGTTTTAACAAACCGTAAAGATTCATTTGGACGCAACAACTGAATCATTTCGTGTTTGAAATGGTTGTGGCGGCTACTCATGATGGACTGACTGAATAATTGGCTTTCCAGCCATATGTATTAGCTTAATAATTATCGGAGACGAGAAGGCATAGAGGGAAACACGAGGGTTTACACAAAATAACATTACAAAGTGTGCCTGTCGGCCACATTTTGATTGGATCGGCAGCAGAGTGAAATAAAGGCACAAGTATATAGTAATATGGTTGGTTGATTGGGAACTTTGATTAATTGCATGTCAGTCGGATGATTATTTTGATGTAAAAATTCACATTTGGTAAGCTGGGCAGGCGCTACAGTTGTTACATAATGGCGCGAAAAAATCATTGGTTGAATACAAAGCAAAATATGTTCGGTAGCCAGGTGACAAGAGAGGGAAATACAAAAGGGTTAATTGGCAAGCACATTGCGAGCAATTGTAAGCCATGGAACAAGTAGGCAGCAAATTGGCGGGAAATTCAAAGACAGACCGAGATAATAGGTGTTGGTAATTGAATATCGTAAAACTGTCAGGTGGAAATGTTTTCTTATGCAGATTCACCAATGAGGCAAGCAGCCGAGATGCGCTTACCTTGATAAAAAGGTTAATTGAATCTGTATAAGGTGGAATTGAGCCTTGGATTTCAGCAACATGGGCTTTAATTTCTTTTACCTTTTAAAAGTATAAAGTTGACTTACAACAGATACTCTCATCTAAACCTGGGCTTCAATCAGCTGTCACGTTAGCAAAAAGTTTTAAAAATGGTCCGTCGGCGGACACACCGCCCAAAGTTAATTGGCTAATTCTTGTTTGATGAAAACGGTTTGAGAATACGCAATTATCATAAATCAAAAATGTGGACACAACTTTAAAATTTAAATTTACCGCTCTACAAAAGCGCGCTTTTCCAATACACTTACCCCTTTGATATTGCAGGCATTTTGCATGGGGGTCATGGGCGAGCAGATTCCACCTCCAGAATGGTGTCCCATCCCCTGCATCTGCTCCTGTTTAATATTATGCTGCATTGGTTCCTGTTTAATGTTCATTCCGGGAGGGGGCGGTCCGTTCATATACGGGCTGTGGTGGGGGGAGTAGTCGGGTTGCCCGTACATGCCGCTAGGGTGACTTCCGTCCGGTGTTCCCATGCCGGGTACGTGGCCGTTGTTCAGCATGCTCTTCCAAAGACTTCTGCAATTCAAAAAATATTTCCAATTACATTTTTTGACCAGGTGATAGCTAATTATATTCGTGCGCGAGCAATCAATCACGTTGGGACAGTTGAATTTTAAATTTAGCGCGCAGCGGCGGCGGCGCGCCGCCGCCGCGCGCGCTGTGACCCTCAAGCGTTGATATCTCTCCGGCGCTTTTGAATACTTCATAATGACTCTGTAATGGTGGAACAAGGGACAATGTTTAACGGGCATTAAATTTAGCCCATCGAAAAAGAAGAGCATTGTTGAACAAGATCTCTTGGAAATTCGATGATGAGATTCTTCGTTTCGTTGATTGAGGCGATAAGTGCAGCTTGTGAATATGAATGAGAGGAAACGGAACGGCTGAAGAATAGGACAATTTGCAATTTCATCAAATTAATTAGACGGTAGGATGCCGCCCCTGGAAGGGATTTAATTTTAAATTGGCGCATTGTTCCCGCGCCAGGTGAGACTATTCTCTCTTTAATGAAGACGGATTTGGTGGATTTCAAAAGCGCCAAAAAGCTGACCATAGTTCAGTTCGTCTTTGAAGTCACCAATAATAATTTATATGGCGATCAAAGGCTTTCATCAAACGCCATAACTTTGTGTATGTTTGGTCAATTTTTGTGGTTCTCCAATATTCTGTGTTGTGGTTGGCGGAAACAACATTAGTTTTGCTGGAAGCACATGTAATAATCATAAAAGGTCTTCTTCTTTCTCTGTGATCATGTTCAGTTTGTATTATATAGGAAAACGAGGTGCTTTGGTGTTTTCAAACGATCATGTGATATGATCTTCAAGTTAAGCAGGAATAAAAGAGAGAGAGAGAAAAAGAAGACTTTTTAATGACCGTGGAAACTAAAATTTCCCTCTGAGACAGTTTCTGCATTCAAGTAACACAGAAAGTAATTTTTGAGCTGATACAAAAAACAAGGAGGAATACCGTGGCAAACCATGGACAGTAATTAGGGGCCGGGCACAAACTTTGTGGTGGGCATTATAACAACATAACATGCTTTGAGACCGGTTCTTTTGAGTCCTTGCTCATAGTCTGGAGAACAGAACACAAGGTGTTCAACTTCAAAGCTATCAGTAAATTTTTCACTCGCTTTAAAAACTGCACGGGGGTGGAAATACGTCAAAGGGGGTAAGAACCACCTTTTGGGGGAGGAAGAAGAGAGTGAGCAACCAAGGGAATAATGCTTTGTAGGAGGAGAGGGTTGGGAAGAGAAGACGATAAAAAATTACATGGGCTGTAATTATCCACAAATTATGATCATCAGTCTAGAGAGGGAATCGGTCCCGTGTTTTTTACAAGTTTTTCAAAGGGGAACATATAAGATGAACAGGTAAGACGATGAAGCAAGAGAGGCAAGATTTGAGAAAGAGGAATTACGTGTAAACCGTATTCAATGTCTAGTTTACGAGGTTTTATTATAGGTTTTTATAGGGAGAAATGGACATTAAGCTCCTTCATAAAGACGAGAACGTGTTTGGAAGGTGGTGCTGGAGATGGATGTTGCTCCAGGCTGAGGCTCCAAGAGTAAGATGTTGATAGAGCAAAGCAACAATAACAACAAAGACGTTGAAACCAGAGGGCGACACTGTTCCAGTTGAAACAGGAACAGGATATACGAGTCGCCAGTCAACCAGGTGATGATCAAGGGAACAGGTGAGAAAAGGCAATTAGGAGGAGACAAACAGGTAATCCCGGTGAGAAAGAATTTGTATGGTCATTAATCGGGATTTACCACAAGATGGAACCGGTTGAAATTAATACAATCCATTTGCCAAGAATGCTTTCATTAATCAAGAAATCTTAAGAGCTCTTAGCTCCACTTAAACACCTAAAAAATATTCCCGCGCTTCTAGGGATATTTTTCCTTTTACCAAGTATATCTAGAACATGGGTTGCCAACGGCTCATTAAAAGCGTATTGTGTCAACTGATCGACAAACTATTGTTCTCACTAGAGTCTCTTTGGATGCTGAAATCGATGAGGCTCCTGGATTCCTATATATAAAAGGACCAACCAAACACGTGTACATACATACGGACGGACGTGATTAGAGTTGATGCAATTTAGCGAGATTCCAACTCTATTGTGGCTTTGGGGATCCTGACAAGGGAAATGATATGTAAGGTTGGATTTGTGGTGAATGAATTCATTAGATTCAACTCGACATATATTCCACAGGGACTTTTGTTTGTACTAATGAACAAGAGACGGCCGCGGTAGCAGGAGGAGCAGCTTTTCGGTAGTAACGAGATATTAATTTGTGATTAGACAAAGAAGAGCCAGTTGTACAGACTTCAAGTTCCTCCAGGCTCCAGATGTCGCTCAAGTAGCAGACACATTTACAAACTTGGTGATGACGTAATGTGTCCGTCCAACAGAGTTGACAGATTCGTCGTCGGGTCCATTGCCTACCAAAACTGGTTTCTGCTGAATATTAAATTTTCCCGCTATAACTAAATAGCGTTAAAAGCTTTGGATGGACCAGGTGGAGGAGCACGGGCTAATTGAAATTCTACAAGAATACCAGAAATTTTGGATGACAGATGCAATGGGTATGGTGCAATTAGCATACAGAATGACAACCTACAAGTAAGTTGAATTAATCAAGTCTGAGAAATTTGTTTCCGTACTCCATCCAACCCGATTAAACTTTGAGAGGAAATGAAAATGACCCAGCGCCACAGGTGACGAAAATTGTAATCAAAAAGTTATTATTGCGTAATTGGGCGATGAGTGAGCTAGCGAACGTGGTCGCAGTTGGAGCTCAAGTCGTTGATGGATTTTCGAGATCAGGTGAGCAAGGAGAGCAGAGGTCGCTGCTGTGAGAGCCTTCTGAGCTTGGAGATTAATCGCTCAACTTGGCTCGGAGAAGAAGAGCATAGGAGACGAAATATGGCTCGTGATTAATAAAACCGAAATTCATGGGTGGCCTCTCAGGTCGCAAGTTAATGAGGTAATTGATAATGTCAAATTGAAGCTCAACAAGCTTACTTGCTTGTAAGAGCTGACTGAAATATATTTTTTGCAAATGATTCTGCTAATTTTAGCAATCAAACACTCATCATGATTGCCTATTGTTGTCGTTGGCTGGGCCTAAAGCTCTTTTTTACAAAAGTCCTGATCAACATCTCTTATGACAAGAGGGCAAATTAATCCCAGATTCAAATCACCTTCCTCTTGTTCTCCAATCAACAGCCAAGTATTCACCTTCAAAAGCTTCATTAAAGCCTACTACAATCAGATTGAATCTCAAAATCTCTCATACTTTTCCTCCGCATATGATCTTATGGCCTAAACTTCCCAAGAAGCCAAAAAAATTATACGATTATATTTTTGTGGTACATTTGGACGTGTACTGTACAATATCAGCTTGTCACATCTCTTAAAAGTTGCTTAATTAACCACCAAGCTGAACAGGGCTTGCTAATGACAAAAACATATCAGATCCTGAATCAGTCAGTCAGTGGCTTTTCATGTAATTGCAAAGTATTGTATTTGTCAAATTAATTGCAGGTGTGTAGCAGGACACGCCCTCTGGAGAGAAGAACATCAGCGGTTCAATCTGCTTATGTCTACCTAATGGAGTCAGATGCCCATCTAATGAATGAGATTGAAAGCAAGTTCAATTAAAAGCAGTAGATTTGATCAGAAGAAAAGTTGATTTTTTGAATATATGGCTGGAACGGATTAAGACAATAAAAAACGATGCAGACGTAATCTAATTAGGGACAGGTGGGCGGGTGGTTTTTTGTGAGTGAGACTTATGGCCAATTTGGAGCTTCTTCTTCTTCTTGACTTTCGATAAGAAGCTTATCAAAAAATTAATGGATCGCAGCAACAACTTGGTTCAAGAATTCAAACACGATTTCTCCCGCCCCCGCAAATACATTATCGGCTGTAACAGATGCAGAAACTGATAACATGTAACTTTGACAAAGCTCTCAATTTTTCAGATCCAAGTGTGAAGAATCAATATGATTTTTTTCGAGGCTTGTTATGACAGAATCCAGGAGGGGATCCAAAAGGGGAAATCAACTCCAATTCTCCAATGCTTTTAGATTCAAGAGAATACAACCTTGAATCGTACACAATAAGCAGCAAATGAAGGTTGAAACGGGGCGAAAATTGCAAAGGACACTTTTGAAAAACGACATTCGGTGTCGTCGTGATTGCGTTCAGTTCTTCCTCTCGTTTAGTCCCACTCTTGAATATCATAGCTTCAGCTTTAGGAGTGTAAAAAGAAGAAGAGCAAAAAATGACGATTCAAAAGCTTCGTTTAGCTCTTATACAGTGCAATCAAGATTTGGAAGGCTGCGATCATCAGCTTCCTTCCTTTTTTTCTCCGGTAAACAATAGCTGGCCAACGAGATGACAATGTGACAAAATTGAACGAGTAATCATCACTGATATCCCATGACATCAAATTCATAAAATCAAGTTGGCGCGCGGCAACAAGAGAAGAAATACCAAAAGGAAAAGATCAAAAATATCCTGATCAAATTTCAACAACTTGAGAAGAGTCTCGTGCTATAGCGATTCTTATCAAATTTGAAAAAGTCACTTGTATGATGACAAAATGGAATGTTTCTGCTGGATCGACCAGGTTCTCGGTGTATATATTCTGGACAAGAAATATTCCAGGAATTTTTTACAGTTTTGTCGGGCTGCGGATCAAGAGAATGAATTCATTCTTTTGAACAAGACAGGTTGTTGTAATTTTGGTAATAGGGTTTGTTTATGGACTTGGTGTAAGCTGATAGCTGTGATTAATTGTAAAAATGATAGGAATGTGGCTGTTTCAACAAGGTATTTGTCAGAAACTGGTGAATAAAAATCAAAACATCTTTATATTCAACAATTGTATGTTGTAGAATAGGAGAAAGAATTTTTTAAAAAGGTAAAAGTTTGACGTACAGACAAGATGCTGAAAGATTTCAAAATGAAATAATGTTTTCATTTTTAACGGGGATAATTTTCAAAGGAATTTCATCGTTAAAATTTTCATGAACATCGCTGGACAAATGCGCATCTGACAGTATTCTCTATTCACCTGCTACTTGAATATTAATGTGGTGGATAATTAAAATAATAGCTGCTTTGAATTTAAAGAAAAATGGCAGTCAACTTTTGCTATTTCAAACTAAATAGCATTTTACCGACACAAATTATAGCTTTTCACAAATTATGTTCCATTTCCAAATGCAAGTGTTCTATACACAACTTTGCAAACTCGTCACAAAATTCCAAGACTTGAGTACATATGTTCGTGTGGAGCCTCGAAAGACAAATAATAAGCATTCGGCAGAATAGTTCATAGTTACATATGATTAGGCCGGTAATTACGCCGGAGCAAACACAAAAAGGGTTGACACGCAAAGTGCATTTACCGTGTTTCCAAGTCAACATCGAATATGTACTTGAGCGAGTTCAGGTTCCATACCCAAGTTACACCTGGAACAGGCTTTTGTAGACTTGAAAAAGCAAGCTTTTTTAAAGCTCTATTGTTGTAGCCTTTGAACAAAAACCCTGTCAGCATTTAATGCAAGCTTCGACCAAATTTCCAAAGTCACCAAAATTTTTCCCTTTTTCTCATAGACTCGAAGCGGCGACTTTCTTCCATTCCAGCACCACAACAATCGACCGTAAAAAAATACAAACATCCAACTTAAATACCCTACAATACTTTTCCGTATATAAAAACAAAGGTTTAATTACGAGTCGGTGCCAGGAAGACATTAAAATGTTGGTTTACGATCATTAGAGGGTTTGGCCATATATATAGCTTGGCGGTTCTTGTCTGAATCGTTATTGCTTCAAGTAATTTTCAAACAGGTAAGAAGAAGACAACAAAAGAGCGTTTTAATGACCAAAATTGACCATCAACTACATACAGTAGTGACTTTATTATTGGACACTCCCGCTAAAAAATTTCCAGCATCTTTCAAAATTAAAGGTCAACTGCAAGAGGGCGCGCAAAAATACTAAAAGCCAGAATTGACTCAAACTAAAAGGCGTAAGATGAGCGTTAATGGAACCAGTGTTTTTTCCGGCACTTTAGCTCCAGCTGCAATCAGTCGCGGCCACAAGAAAAAAAGCTAGATAGATTTTCTAGATTCTAGAAACCGTAGCTATTGCTTGGTCAGCCGCCTTCACGAAGCCTCCGGAATAGCAAAAAGCACCAAAAACCCAACACCTTGCTGCTTCGCTCTCAATAAAAAAATGTAGCAAATCTTACGGATTGCACAGTAACTATAAGCAACGAGTGTGTTTTATGTTCTTGCACTTTATCAGATTGATTTGTTACGTAACAGAACGAGTTGGGACGGCTAGGAGAAAAAATAGAAAAATATATATATCTTGCTTCTAAAACCAGAAAAAGTACCATAAGAACACCGTCTTTTTGTGGTTTTTCTTCTCGGTGCAATTTTTAGCGGAGAGAAAGGTAGAAATTTCGTTGACTTTTTCCCTGTCTGTCTGTGTACTTTGGGGAAGGAACATGGTTGGAGGCAATGGTTCATGGATAATTTCGTTAGATTGACGAGGTAAAATTGTGGAATTGTGTGTGTGTGTGGATAGATTGAAGAGGGCTGATTGAGAGGCAGGCAGGTCTTGCAGTTAACTGTGTAAATAGTAGAACAGACGGGATAGACAGTTTTAGATTGTATTACAATGACAAGCTACATATATGGACTGTAGATACAGAATACAAAAAATCCAAGAAATCTATCAATCACGATAGAATCCTAATAAAGTTTATCCAAGGAATATAAGCACTTATTCCAGTTCAATTAAGCCTCGAGTATATAAATGGACCCCTGAAGCCTGCATTTTACTGCAAAAAAGTCCAAGAATTTTAGGGACCAACAAGTACTGATTCCAGTCCTCAAGTTCAGCGTGGACGATGCAAGACCTCAAGTATTGGAGTCCAACTTTTGTCATGTAATTTTGTCAACTTGTATTTGTTGCTGCATGGTTGATGAAATTTGTTTAAGCATAAAATTATCTGGTAGTTGTGTCAACTGACCCATTTGAAGGGTCAATTGGGCGTGAAATTTATTGTGGGCTTCTTCGCCACCAGATTAGCTTCTCCCACAATTTTTTCCAGCTTTGTTACATGTTATGAGAAGCTTCAAGTTTGAACAGCTGAAGGCATACGCAACCGGCTATAGTTCACAGCCTCTTCGAGAAAAAATTCAGGAAGGAAATCCTGGCTGAAGAATAGAGATTCTCAAGTATCTGAAGCCACAACAAGTCACATAATTGAAAAGTATTACACTTGGATTAGCGTGAACGAGATATGGTAACCATGGCAGGCCAAGGGTCACGATTCCAAGGATATTTTGAAATGAACTGGGCAAAAATTTAAAGCATTTACAAAAATAGTAGGAAAAGGTCCAGAGTATGAGCTGGAACTGAAGCACCTTTGGAAGAATTTGGAACCTTTTTCCAGATGTTTCACGGAGGCCAAAAGTTTAACTACTGAACGGTTTAAGTTAACCCTCTGAAATTAGCCTTGTTCCGGAAAAAAGAAGCTCTCAGTCAGAGAAATGACTGGACGAAATGGGACACGAGGTTTGTTTCTTGAGTTGTTTGGGTAAAATTTACTCAGATGACACAACAACATGCAATACAATGACGAGACTGTCCAGCTTAAAATTTTAGGTTCTCACAGGGCATTTGCAGCGTTGCAACATAAGTATACAGCTGCGCCCAGTTTGTCAAGCCATTATTTCCGCTGAGATTTCCAAAATGTCCTGGTTGACAGTTGGTCTTCAAACCATAGGAAATAAATATATTTACTTGGGCAACAAGTCCCCAAACTGGGTTTATGACGGGTGCAGTTGGTCCGGGTCGTCAAGTATTTTTTGAAATGGTTTCAGAGGCCACCAAACATATTACTTTTAAACTTGAATGCTGAAATGTTCCAAGAAATATCTTGAAGAACAGGATGAAATATGTAAACTTGATGAGGCAACAAATACATATTTAACTTGAGCACTTTATTCAAGTACCAGTTGAAAATTATGATTTAAGGCGCCAACTGGTCAACCGCAGTTTGGAACTTTTGGAACAAGTTCAAAAAATTACTTGAGCTTTACGTAACTTCGCGGCCAATATTTTTAGGCGCTGCTGGTGGTCCCAGATGCCCAAAGCCTTGCTTACTTACAGGTAGGTAATTGATCAACGGAAAGGTGTTTTTAATTAGGTAATAACATTTTTCCATTTGCATTGTGTACACTTGCCCGCTCTTACGAAAATATATTCTTTTCTCCCCATTAATGAGTTATTGCCAAAGGGTTGATTTATGAGTCAGTCGAGTTTTAAGTAACCACCCAAGCTGAACAATCACGATAATCCCAGGCAATCATTTAATTTGTATGTACAGTAACAATGTCAATAGAGAGTGTATCAAAACAATTTTTTTCACGAATACAAATAGAAGCAAATAGTTCATTTCAATTAAAATTTTAAATTGGACTCATTGATCTCACTCAGATAACACGTAACGTGTATATGTGCTAAACATACAGAATCAAATCTCCAAGAATTTTGATGAATGGAAAAATTCTACGAGTCAAGCATCTGATTTTTCAATATTCATAAAAAAATATTGTTACAGTATTAGGACGTAATCATTGATTTTTCAACGATCTCCAAAGAAAAAAATTGTTATGTACTTGCCGGCAGAAACGCAATAACAATTCGTAACTGCTGACTGAGCGCTTCTGTTTTCAAAAACAGCCAGAGATCTCAAGCTCATATAATCTTTTGAAACTCGTTCAAACCTTGTGTCTTTGCCATGCTCATTTACACTAATTGGCCATCGTTGTTGCACTTTTAATCCTTTTTGCAATCCTGATTTATTACGGTATAATTGGCCTTACAGATCTCATCATCTTGAACCTTGTGCTCTGCTACTGCATTCAAAAGCATAGAAACAAATGCAGAAAAATTTATTCCAAACCATACATAAACAACAAGTAGCAAACGAGCAAAACAACACATCCTGCCCATTAGCTGCTGCACAATTCAAAAAATACCCAGGTAATTGCTTGCTCACCTGGTCAACCAGCTGACTAACATCCTGAGAGAAGGACAACTTTTTCGCAAACACACACACACATCAAGTATAATTGCGAATTTTAATTAAAGGCGGGAAATGCAGGTTGAAGACTATCTACGCGGCCATAAGAAGACCCCCATCATCCATCATAAAATTCGCCGCCACTTTTACACAGCTTTTAAACGTTATTGCGTGGAGAATACTAATGAGAAATGCTTGTCGGCTGAATCTTGTCTGATTCTTGGCCATAGAGTAACATGGGAGGAAACTCATCGAGTGAGACTTGATGAGCGGATAAAGGAGATTACAATTTTATATAGGATAATTAGAACAAGTGATTGTAACAACTTCCTGCCTATAATTAAGCCGATGCTCAAGCCTGGGAGGGGGTGCATTTATTAATTTGTTCCATAAGCTTGTATACCTTTGAATCCAACTTTTAGTTTGTCCATTTGGAGCTTCGGGGATTCACAGGTAAATATGCGAATATATTTGCTGAAGCTTATAAGCCACTCGAATCAAGCTCGGATGCACTTCAAGTGGACCAGATGATTAAATGAGTGTTCAGTTAATGAGGAAACTGGCTGGATTTAATTGGTTCACAAAAACACTTTAATTAATTACCACAGAGAGAGAGAATATATTCGTATGGTTTTTAATGGCGGATGTTGACCAATGGCCGGCGAAGTTCATTTTTAATGGCGGTCACACCAACGCGTATAATTTTTTAATAATTAGCTAACGTCGAAATTAAAGTAACGATCAGAGATTTTAATCTTTCATGGATTCTTCGTCTTCTTACCTTTTTCAAAGAGGTTCCGGTCAGGTTTGGAAAAAGTGTAGGAGATTTAGCTTGGCCGCTCAGAGACGTGAGGATGATTTACGACTTGCAACTCTGTAGAAAGACCAAAAAGGAATCAGATACGAGCTTTGATCATGTTTCGACGTGGCAATACTTCAGTGAGTTAAGCGAGTTAATCTTCGATATCAAGTTCAGGGGATGACCACTAACGTGGAATTTTATCAAGACGATTACGTAACGCTGAGGCTGCACTTTTGCGGATTCTCGTCTTGATTGATGAATGCTTTTGGTGACTCATTAAAGGTCATTTGTGACATTGAAAAGTGTTGAATAACGACTTGGATTCGTATAACGACTTTTAACAAGACGTCTGATACTGATAAAGCCAGTTCGATGGTACCAAACGCCAAAGACTCAAGTGTTAAATGTATGTACTTGAGAAAAGTCCAAGATACCGTAAGCCAAAAAGATGCCTTCAAATTTAATGGAGTTTGGCTTACAAAATGTGACAGTAAACGGTCAAATTGGACACGAATACGAAGATCAATTAAAATGTGAATCCCACTTTTTTCATCAGAAGCTTCGGAGAAATGTACTTGATTTCTCCTGGCTCACAGCCGTTGTTTGCTTGGAAACAAAGGATAATTGGCCAATTACTGTCAGTCAGTTGGATTGAAAGACTGGAGCTGACTCAAGTTTGAGTGAGTGCGAAAAGCAAAAATAAATGGCTTTGAAGAACACATTTGTGGTAGTTTTTGGGAAGGAGAGGATTTAAGCCTGAAAACGCATTAAATTGGTGGCGTTGTTGTTTTGCTGCGACTCAAGGGTGAAATTCACGGGGCGGAAACACTTATCACCTGTCATCGTATCAAACGATGGCGATGATTATGGGAAGAACATTACGTGCTGAAATTCAAGTTTGTGGTAAAATGCATAAAAATGAATCAAGTCACCGAGACCACACACAATGAAGGACTTGCAATTTTTTCGCGAAAACTGAAGGCTTTGAAATGAATGAAAATTTTAATAAAGTTTATGACACTTTGTGACGCTGCCAGCGTCACATACATCTGTCAGTCATCCGTGGAATTTTTAATTACAGGTAATACAATGAATGGTCCGCAGTTGTTTGTATGAGTTCTAAAGATCTAAAAATATTTATATGGCGCTAGAACTTCAAAGCTGACCACTGAAATGGGCGGAGCTACGCGTCATCCATTTGGTTTCAAAAATACCCAAAGTTTTGGCGACATGACGCCTCCACCATACAAAACTGTGAACATTTCCAAAGGCTCCTCCAATTCCGCCAGGTGTGAAGAACACAACCAAAGTCATGGTTCCAAACAGTATTTTTAATTAACGTAAATTGTATTTAATCATCGTTGGGTTCAGATCCATGTATATTAAATCATAATAGATTATATCTTCCTACTTTCGTCATCCCTTAACACGCAATCGCTTGGCGACTTCAAAGAAGGTACTTGAACGCCTGCTTTTCGTGACTCTCCACTACCGTCGACATGCAACCAAAACATTCAAAACAAGGGTACTGACATCCGGACGGATTTTTCAAATTATTTGAGGCGGGAAATTAAAAATAATGTTTCCCTCCCAAAAACACACACTAACAATCCCAAAGCTCAACTTTGTGCAGTCAGACAACCACAAAACTTAATTTTTAATTGAGCTCTCGTGTCGTTTGTGTGTGAATGAAAAATGCATTTTTAAAAAGCGTTTATTTCCGCCATTGATTTTTATAGCCTCGCCGCGGTTATCATTGTCTCCTGTCTCCCCGTCCGTCCCGCCGTCCGGTGTCATGAAACTGATAATTATTAAAGTCTATGAAATTTTTTATTATGATGACTTCAGGTGTGTGTGCTCACTCTTATATTTCTATGAATTTAACTTGCTGGTTATCACATCACATCAAGGTGTTAATTGGAGCTTAGGAGGTTCACACGGACGGCAAAATATTCCTAGACACAAAATGGACGACTGAACAAGCAAGAGCAGAGGCGGACACCATAATCGTGCTTGGGACTCGTCAGAATTAAACGTTAATGAGCAAAAGGGGTGGAGCTTAAAATTAATTTTACTCAAACACTGGTCATCACCATCACATCTACCATCCAAAAATATAGCAAGCCCGCAACCCGGGCAGAATCTCCGATTGTATCGAAATATGATGACGAGAAGAGCAGGAATCGGATAATCTGTGAGCCAACATGGACTTGATGTAGTGGTTGGGGTGCAAACGAGGGTAATTGGGCCAAAAGAGAGCTAACGAACCGACACCAAATCAATTACGTGTCTACCACGGCTCCCGTATATAAAACCCGGGTATTTCGTGGTCGCCCGAAATTCTCATGATCAAGTAGCAGTAGGAGAGCAAGGGGAGAGTAGTAAGTATAGGAAACCCGAGAGTACAAATTGGAGTGCAGTAGTAGTTGTATAATGAACGACGACGATCATGTGATGGACGAGAATTATATTGGAGAGTTGCTTCCTGTTCCCGTACAAATGCCCGCGTTTTATACCAGATTCGGAGGTAGAAACGCTGCTTCTAGTTGATGGCTAGAATCCGAGATCAGGGTAATTAGGAGTGGTGCTAGTAACAAGGGCTAATTGCCTGATTGGGCATTGATTGCACGAGACTCGTATAGTAGTCCATTTCCACGTACGCAACTCGACAGATTTCTCAAGCAGTTTTTAATGAAATTTAATCAAGTGTGTCTAGAAACACAAGGACATATATATTCTACCTCCTCGACGAGGTCCTTGTTAGTTGGGGCTGAGGGCGGCGGGAAAAGTGGTCAAGACGACGCGAGACTTTGTTAGCCGAAGCGGACCCTAGTGATTGGATTAGTGATTAAAAGGTGCTTGGCAGGTCGTTAGAGTGTAATTGGTTCCTTTGAAAAGACTGCCGGCCTTTGTGCAATTGATAGATTTCCGACGGCGAGCGATTGACGTTAATTCCGAATCCGGGTATCCCCGCCGTCCAACGTACAATCAAGTCGCACGTCCACAACAATCGTTGCAGCTGCTCCTGTATTTTTTCCCCAATTGTTCCTCAAAAGGTATATAGAAAAACTGTTGATTTGGCAAAAGCCACAGCCTGGTGTATTTTTACCGGATTTACCAAAAAAGCACGTATTATTAACGTACATATAGGAGACATTCTCACAGACGTATATTTTTCCGATGCAGCCAAAATATATGCGATTAAGCCATCAGTGGAACAACTGAGCAGGAAAATTGGCCAGTTTGTGGGCACGGAGCCAATTTTATCCAGGAACAACAGACTATTCGAGGATTCGAGAATTCTTGGTAATTGGTGATAATGTTCGGATATGGTCTACGGATACCACAACGCAAAATAATATAATTTTTGTCAAGTTGTAAACGGATATTGTTCGCGTGCTGTCCGTCAGAAATTCAACTTGATTTCACTTGATTACAGTGATTATCGAATTAAGTCAAGAGAAAATATATTTCCGAGTACCAGAATTTAGAACAAAAACAGACAATTTCAGAGCAACAGAAACCTTGAAAAATAAAAGTATTCAACTCTCTGCAACTACTATAATACAGAATTTAAGAGACCCGGTTTCAGTAGAATCGTTTAATTTTGTTCAACAAAACAGAGCATGGAAATTAAAACCCGCCCATAAAAATCCAAGTACAGGGAAAAGGCGGAGGAGAAGCTGAGTCAAGTACATGACTTTTCTTGTACTTTGGCGAAAACGTGGCTGTAGAGTCAAAAAGTCAAAAACGTTGGATTAAACGTCAAACAAACAGCCTCTGAAAGCCGAGATGACGCTTAAATTGCATGGTACACAAAACGGTCGTGATCCGGCCGCTGCCGAACCAAACTTTTGCCAATTACTTTATCAAAAAAGGGTCATTTTGGTCGAATCTCCTTCTTTCTCTTCTTTGAACCAACAAGAAACAATACGTGTGAAACAATGGTCAAGAAAGATTTTCCATCAACAAACAGGAGGTGATAAAGACCAGGTAAACAATAAACTCTTCATCAGCGAAATGGCCATTTACCAATTGTTTCCAAAATTCAGCGGAATTGAGATTTAATGGAAATCGTGTCAAGTTAATGGCTAAACTATCAGTTTGACGGCGGTATAAAAAAAACTGTGGGAAAAATACAAGCTGGAGAGCCAAAACTTTTGTAACGTTTACTTAACCCACAAAAGCTTTATTGAACAAGACGTGTATTTTTTAACCAGATGAGATATTGGACCGGAAACAATGAACCAAATTCTTGCAGCAACATTAGTCAATGTCAAGATAAATTTTCCTGTCACACATGTAGTATTATATAATACTTGTTGTTGTTACGAGAAGTTGATAATTCATAAGAGTACATGCAAGAACTGTGAGAAGCCGCAAACAAGCAAGATTAGACGGTGACTTCGCTGAATTTTTTACACGACATAAATAAAAAATGCTAGTAAAAATGTATATATTGTTGGATCGTAATGAAACTGGGTAATTATAATAATCATGCTTATAAAATTTATTACTCTCCATTTGATGCTTGATTACAGGTGAGTCCGGCTTTGGCTACTTGATCGTAAGCAACAGGAATATTGTATTGTAATGGATTTTTTCAGGTTATGCGGAGCCATAAAATATTTTCCTAAAACGCAACAACTTTACTGCAAAATGGCCTCAATTTAGGCTATTTAGGTTTTTTCTAAAAGTAAAGTATTTTTGTGTTTACCTTGTCTTTTGGTTAGACCAAAAACTATCAAAATATAAAACAAAACACGCACTTGGTAGTGAACCAAAACAAGACTCGCCGCCGTCAAAAATTTTTGATTTGGAAACATAATGTCCAGCTGCGTGGGAATATTTTTCAGATTACGTTGATGGAATTAGAATTCGTTTAATCACGACCAGGTGAGTCTATGTGAACAAGAAAGAAATTGGAATGCCTCAACTTGGGCTGAACTTCAAACAACAACAGATGAATTCCCTGTATATTTTGATCGATCAATTAATAAAGTTGTTGATGAAGCCGGCGGTGTATCACAAAGACTTTTTCAAACTTTGTTTTTTTAAAATTCAAGTCCGCAGTTGATGCCCAGAAGGCGGGAATTATATGGCTTTTTGGTTCATTTCCTTCATTGGCAGATGCAGGTACAGGTGTTTCAACCGGCTTTTACTCATAAAAGTCATATGGCTCAACGACCAACTTTCAAGATTAAAGCCTGATTAGAAATGTGTCAAGAAAAAGCTTAATTTCAAGTGTCTTCTAGAAGAAAAAGCCGTAGTATCCGCTGGAACGTGATGATTTGGATTTGTGTCCCTTGTAAAAGTACCGACGCGTGCATCGGTAAACATACGGACAACGCGGTAACGTACAAAAGGTTTGTATTGAGAAAAAATATTTTTACACACATTATTATTGTCTTTGCCTGTACCTGATTGAATCGATGCTTTTGTCGGCAACAATCCAAAGGAAAAATGTATTTCAACTAAGTGCATAAATGCATAAAGCACGTTTTGTCCTCAAGTTAATCAGGTGTGCTGATGATGAGTTTTGTCTCAGGTAAAAAATCACATGACTTGAGACTCGAGCTAGAAAAAAGTCTTGTTGTGATTAAAGAAATTTCTAATTCACAAACGCCACAAAAGTAATAAGAGCAATTTAATTCCTAATGAATACGTAATAAACCAAATTTTAATTTGGCCGCATTGGAACAATTGCAGTAAATCAAATTTAACGCTGCAGGGGTTCGAAGCATGTTGAAAATGATTTTTTGATAACATTTAAAAATGTTTCGACTTCAAAACTTTAAAATGACCGTAAGACAAGAAGGTTCAAAAATGCTCAAGCGATTCAAGCCACACGTTCAATTTACAAGAACAATTAAATTTTTACATAAATTAGCACCATAATTTATTTGGTACTGATTGGATCCATTATTTACTGACAGACTTCGCAACGTTACAACAACGAGAACAATATGGACCTGAGGCAATTAATTGGATTGTGCCAAGATCTGGTGGTCTTTGGTGGGCGTGGCAATATTCTCAAAAAATCGCCAGAATATATACAATCAAGTTTGCCATTTTGCCAATATACTGTCAAGTTTCAGGAACAACAGCTTGGGCGTAGACAGTAAGTGAAAATCACTTCAACTTGGAAGAAAGCGTATACGCACGTGCTCCGCTATAGATATTCCAAATTCATTTGGCTCGCGCTTCTAGCCTTGAGCGATTTACTAATGAAAAGTGTGCGCTAATATATTATGTAGATTTTAATTGGGTATTATTCGGCTTTGGTGCGTTTTTAATTACTATGAGGCTCCTGCCCAACCTCGTCAATTTTTTCAACTCCTTGCCAATAACTTGCACTATTTTTTCGCCTTTCGAAGAGTATCAAAATTATATTTATTGCAGCAGCCATTTGTCCTGCCGGGAACCGGAAACGGCCGAAAAACACACTATACAATTTTTTATTATTGACAAGGCAATATCAGGCTTTATAATCTCAGTTCACTGTTTGCTGACCTGTGACAAATTCTGCCTATTTTTTGGTTCGAAACTGTTGACCACCTAACAAGAAGCCGTTCAAGACACAGAAAAGTTACAGCTCCGAGTGTTGCTATTGTTTGCTTTTTTACGGGTTTCGGGCACGCAACCAAGTAATTTTTGTCCCCGGGCTGAGAGAGCAAGTAAAATATTTTTTAAGTGCCACCACTACGGCGTCGGTGGTAAAACAATAGGCGATTGTGCTGTGGCCGTGTATACTTTGGTGGTAATGGAATTGGTCTGATTATGACTGTATTTGAAGCCTGTCGGTAATGATATGACCGGTTGACACGATCTCGAAAAATCAAGGCGAAAATATAGTCATTCGGAAGGTTCAACTGTTACGGCGAGTACCAGTTGGGCGAGCCAAAGCCTATTTTTCTCGTCTCACAGTTCAAGCAGCGTTATTAAATTCACTGGAGCTGAACGACATAAGATTTAGGATTTTTCAGAGAGAATGAGCCCGCAATATCATTGTAAGCATTAAATAGCTTAAATTTATTCTTCAAGTCTCTGGAGGATCAGGAATCTTTTAAAAGAGTTTTTCCAACAAGAATGAAACGATTCAAGATGGCGGCGCTGAGTGAAGAACAATACCAAAGAGATTTGTACACCTCTCATTGTTGAAACCAAGAAATAAAACTGACATTGTAAATGAATTGAAACATAAATGTCGAACAAGTTGTTGTCGGCGGAGAAAAAAATGCATGTACGCACTTGTGAATTGAATCTTGAATATCAAAAGGAATCAAAGTACAGAATGATTCGACTTGAAAAAAAACAAGAAGATGGTGAATTGCTAAATGTTGCGTAATCATACATGGAAAAAAGACTCGTTTTGTGTATGGGCATTGAGCGGATTGTAACATTTTGTAACTTGGATTTTACATGGAGCTTAAAAAGCTTGTATATAATTGTTCCAGGTGAAAAGCTGAATAAACATTTTTCGGACAATGAGTAAAACTTGAAATGTTAAAGTTGGAACGGCAACTAAAGAAAATTGTTTAGCGGTAAAAAAATTATAATTCTTGAGACATAATACAAACAAAACATTTTCTGAGACTCATGGCCCCGGTTCAATTCACACTTTTCAAAGTCGTTAAAATCCAAACACCAAAATCATGTTCCTAACCACGTGCTTAAGGACCAGAATTCAGAGACAGAATCTAGTTAGACGCTAAAAGGAAACGGATTTCCCAAGGTGCTAAAAGGGACCAAGTCTAGATTCGCACGTATATAAATTTAAACGAGATTTATGACCAGAGTAATTATAGCAGACGAGACTAAAAGTTCAGATGGCGCCAGTCGCAGGTAATCGTACAAAGGTGCTAATGCTCTTTAAATATAAAAACTTTCAAGCTTATACGTCCGGTGGTCCATTAAAATATACA
>JAQGBJ010000940.1:0-29041 GCA_034698345.1 Sphaeridia pumilis | reverse complement strand
ATTCAAGAAATTCTTCAGCTGCAACCAAAAACAGTTAGGAGTAAGTACAAACGCACAACCAATATTAGATGCACTTGATGACACTTACATCAGCAACAGAACTGATGTCGTCGGCCAAATTATCAAGCATTCTCAAAAGCGTCTCCAGCTTTTGTATGTGGAATTGATGCCTCTCCCGTGCATTCTTCAGTTCTTCTAACCTATCGGATTTATCTTTATCCAGTCTCTTCTTTTTGTTAGCCGTTAAAGATTCAAGTTCCATCTCAAATGAATCAATCTGGATTTGAAGCTGGTCGATGGTGTTGCTTATCCAATTACTGATTTCATCCCGCTCCCTAGAGAGTGGATCCTGCTTCGCGGCAGCACCCAATCCTTCTTTCGAGTACGCTTTTGTCTTGGTCTCTCTTTCGACAACTTTGAAGCTCTCCATTTGCTGTTCAGAAAGATACTTTATCCTCAAAATTATACTTATAGATTTCAACACAATATAGTTTTCACAACTCACCGTCTCGATCAATTTCCTCGTATCGACAAGAGTACTCTTGTCTTTGATTTCTGCGGAAGCGATCCATGATTTAATTTGATCTCTTAACCGCTGTAGTTTTTTGATCTCCTTCTTGAGATCAGTTTCGTATTTCTCCTTCTGGTTCGTGTTGGTCGCGTTATGAACCTTCTGCCAGATGTCATCAAACGTTTCTACACCTTCATTCACTTTTTTCAGACATCGATCAATCTCACCTGCAACCAAAAACCCTCCATTAGCTCACTTCCTGGTTGATTACATAATTTAAGCTTTTAGAATAAAATTTACTTACCCTGTAGCTTTCTAGTAGCTGCCATGTTTTCTTCATACTCTTTGAATGCCTTTCTCACAGTCAACAAAACTTTACAAACATGATAGAAGAAGACCACCCTCGCGTACACCACTTATGACTGCTGTGAGATCCTGCTCTGAGAACCGTTACCGATGAAATGACTTCTGTGAAGAAAAAGATAGACGAAACCTGTCAAAACATTATACTGCTCAAAGTACTCAACCGAATTCGACCTTGCAAATTCCACGACAGCTTCACATGCATGTACACGTTTCCATAAAATTAAACCGGTCTCAAATAAAACGAATCCTTCATAACCAAGTCAAGCCGATTAACAATGTTTATGTGACGTACCTAAAGAAACTGGGATGATGAAAGCGTCGAGTATCAAAATGCTCACAAGGACAACAACAACGTAACTATTTTGATGATAACAAGTTTTGAAGCATCACTCGAAGAATCCGGGCAACCTTTTTGAAGCAGTACCGGGTTGTCTTGATGAATGGAACAATGAGAACAACAAGGAAGGAGTTGGCAGTAATAGTTTCGTTGAAAGGGCCAAGACAAGGTCCGGCGTTTCACTGTGAGGACAAGTGTCAACTTCGAACGTCGGAGAAGTAGTTAGGCCACTCGATTGACCCTCTGGGAACAAGTTGTCGTTGAATCCGTTGAAAACCGATCCTGAATGACATGTGAAGTTTTTTAGTGACAATCGACGACAATGCGGGTTGTTGGTGGTACAAAGGGAACTGCTTTAGTTCACGGGCCTTCTTCTTACCTGTTTCTCGACCTGTAACCCTATTTACAGCGGAATCGCCTAGCGAATAAAATAGTTTCTAATTAATTGAAAAAGAAATCTATTAAAATTATTTCTTTCAAAGCAGAGTATTGATGATCCTACAATAATTCAGTTGGGTTTCTTTTCCCGTAAATAATATGCTTTACACATATTAAAGCACAGAGCGCTTATTTCGCACGGCTCAAGGACCCTATAGACCGGAGCATTTCTTTATATGCGCCAATGCAAACTGCGGACCTTACATACTGATTCGATCTGGTGGATATAGTGTGAGGATATAGGGCAACTCGAAGAAGCTATCATGCAGACTGCGTTTGGCGGCCAGATATGAACGGCCTATAAGGAGAAACCGGTATGCACACAAATGCTTCGAATGCTTCAAAGGGATCACGTTTCAAGTGCCGTATGTACATACATACGGAGACGACGCTCTATAGCTCAGGTGCGACTAATAAATATAAACACACACACACAAGGAACATTGCTTACAACAACGGTCGAAGCCTGAAGCTTATTTTGATCTGGTCGTTCTTCGTGGGTTCCTCGTCGACGACGATGTCGATGACGACGACTTTACCTGTAATAAAACACCTGAACAATGCGGCGATAATCTCGGACACGTAAGGCCAACAACTGGGTTCTTCTTCTTTTCACCAAAAGTTGCACACATAAAACGTCGTATCTCTCGGCTTTAATACCGTTAAATTTAACGCAATCGTAAAGTGGCGTCTCATCCCCACGCAACGTTTTATTGCTTGATGATGGACCCAACGGCTGACTTCAGGGTCCCGGCGGAGGTCGTTGGCGAAAAAGAGCTCGGAGAAAGTATATGCATGCGGATGTTACACCTGGACAAGATTTTTATTGCCGTTCGCGAATAACAGGTTCCATTATGAGAACCTTCAGAGTGTCGGATCGACAAATAAAGTTTGAAGGACAACATACGATTCCCATGTTTTGTTGGGTCAATTTAGCCAGAGGAAGGATGTATTAAGATTGATGTGCTAATGGGTTATTACTGGATTATCAACATGTGACATGATCAAGGACAGATGAGGGCAAAGGCTTGCGGATGTGGATGTTGACGGATCAACGATGCCACTGACCACCTCCAATATCAGACTTGTCCAGTAGCCGGCAACCCATCTCAGAGACATTGGCCATCAAACTTTACCTTGAAGAGACATTGAGCTGTTGTTTGCTACTGCTGGAAGCGTGAAAAGTGGCGAAATTAAGGTGGATTTAATAAACGTCGTTGTTTATGATGGAGCAATGGGATAAGAAGAACAAGAGTCTTGTTGGGAGGTAGCCATGTTTGTGACGTACGACAAAGGGCAGACCGGCTGCTGACCACGCCACCCCGAGTGTCTCTTCACGTGACGAGAAAGTTTGACAAGGGATTCCTGGACTAAACGGTGTTACAACAAAATTCACAACAATGTTATGAGGGTAGTTCGCATTGGAAAAGACCATTGAGCGGTCGAAACGTCTGCGTTTTATCGTACGTACCCTCCAAACCTGTGCTAATTTACTCTCATAACATTGTTGTGACTTTTGTTGTTTTATTCCGCACAGCACAGAACGACACCAAGTGTACCTTGTGGCACGAAGATATTGGATTCTAAAAGGTGTTACTTTATTATTTTGAGGTTGGAACCTCAATTCCAGAATATGAAAGTAAGATGCTCTACTGACCTTGGCATATTTAAGGTGAAAAGTGTCATATACTTGGTCTCAAGGATTGGGTTAAATTAGCATCTTGTAAAATTGTCCATTCCACAAATAGACGGCAGTCCAGTTGTCTTGTGGCCTACAAGATGGAGGAGGGTCAAGAATAATGTCAAATGGATCGAGAATGAACCAGTTCCAGCCCTCAACTGTCAAACCAAAGCTTAGTATATTGTTGCTGAATTGTATATATACCAAAATTTGGAACGAGTGCTCGGGAATCTAAGTGAGAACAAGGCCAGAAGTACTCAAGCTTGTCAATGTATTCAAAATTGGTCAAGCGTCAGCTATGTGAGATCGGTCAGGCACAGGGTGAAGTACGTATGATACATAAAGTATAAAAATAGAAAAGCACCAGAGGGTGCAATTCGGAGTCTTTTTCGGCCATCGTGGAATCGTGGCCATCAGGATCCACCAGCAACAAACAGTTTCATTGCGAAACAATTCATCCAGTCTCTGTTCCATATAGGACGTATCTGTATTAGCAAACTCGAAGGTGTCTTGTTGAAGCTTCAACATGGAAGTTATATCGCGAATGGTTCGTATTTTGATAGCAGTAGCGATTTTTGTTGCTTGCAGAAGCCAGGAGCTCAAAAGTGTGCAACTGTCTAAATGTCTATCACAGCCGATGGAAGGTTTGTTTTATCGCCACGCTGGACCTGTCGATAATTTGCCCCACATCAAATTGGGTTGTTATATCGTATACAGGAATGGTACACGCGAATTTGGTGGTTCTCAAATATCAGAACGCAAATTCTTTTTAGTTGACGATTCGGGTTGCGAAGTAGCGATCAATAGTAGCAGCAATGTCGTCGCGAATATTTTCGAACCGGATAACTCAACCCCGGTAGCTACTGAATCGCAAACAAAATCCATGAAATTTGATCGATTGTGTTTTCCTGCTGAATGTTACAATAATCCCTCGGAAGCCCATTACAAGCACTGCTGGGGATCTTCTTCAAACCGCTGTAGTGCTACAACAACTGCAAAACCGGCAGTACATTTGACAAGAGTCAGCAATTACGGTGCGGATAGCATTGTGGAACAGAATGATCCACAATCAGTTGGTTGACTAAGGATCAGAGTTTTAGTTCTGATGATACTTCTGATTTTCAGATTCACATTTGTTTTGTAGCGCTGGAGATGCCGTTACTGCATTCGAGCCATTTGATGGTGTTCGGAAGTTACGGACCGGCAAGATTCCTGAAACATCCAAACCGTATCTCCGATATGAATTTCACGCTACATCGGTGGGTACAATTTACGGGTGCAAAATTGATCGCCCCCTCGATTCTGATTCAGCTTTCCGGTCCTTTTACTTTGGTGGCAACAAAGAAGAACTGAACGAGAGTAGCGTCGTGTACATCAGCATCGGGGAGAACGGTGAAATGCTGCCACCTCAGCGCATGACGCTTCGAGACTTTTGTTTCCCATCCGGCTGTTACAGGCCCAATGAAGTTCAGCCCTGCGGAAGCAAAATCGGCAAACCATACGCCGCATCGGGTAAAAAGTAGCTTCGATCACATTTTTTAGGGTGAATCCGCAGTAAGCTATGTTCCATAATTAACAACCGTTTTATGCAGGTTACGTTATTTTCCTGGTTAGTAACTACAGTGAGACAAGACTTTTGACAAGCTCCAATATCTTCAAGGAAATTTGGGACCAGCAAACAACTCCGATGAAAGCGTTCCAAGCGAAACTTTTAAAGCTTCGATCCAGAAATAAGGGTCATGACGTTACAGAATCAAAAACTTTGACTCTTTTGTATCAGCATACATAATCCCCATAAAATAAATGTGAATTTGAATCATATGAGCGTTTATTGTCCTCGAGACGTTCCGTGTGAACAAACGTTTTTTGCACATATTTCCCATTGCTCGTACGTATCAGATACAATACTGTACATGTCGTCTACAGTTACAAAATTAAGTAATTACTTGCCATTCAGCAACAATTTAACAACAAAATACATTAATACATTTTTACAGTACCAGCATACAAAATTTATCGTAAAAGTCACATATGCTCACATACAATCTTTCAGTCAGTCTCCGGCTAGCTTCTTATTACTTGTACCATAATTAGACATATCAATCCCGTCTACAATGGCAGACAGTCATCATCCCTGTCCATCAAAGCCACACAGGATGAGTCGAAGCACCTAAACACCTTAGATGTACTGGATCAACTTGCACAAACAACTCTGGCTGAGCCGAATTCGTTCAGACTTGATTTCATGACAACAGACTAACAAAAGGCCGCTGCTCAAACGATTCATCCGATCACGCGAATGTTTCACAGAACATTCTCAATCTGGGCTACACAATGAATGTATTTGTAGAAAATAGGATATCATAAACCAAAGTTTGGCAATTGTACATCCATATCCATAGACAACCTATTCAAAATATTCAGGTGATTAAAATACATGAAGGTAATTATTCTGGAAGCACGGCAATACTGCTCTGGGAGCAGCGCTCGTTGGTTTTTCAGTTGGCACCTTTAAAAGAGGAAGAGGTCAGACAGCTAGAGCTAAGATTCTGAATCTAAACTAGAAAAAGAACTCGTCGGCAAAGGAGTTGTACTTTCGGAATGGAAAGAAATGCTGCTACTGCTTTGGTTCGTAGAGAAAGATTCGGGAAGCTCCAGTCCTGCGGCTTCGCCATAAAATCGTTTTTGATCCAACAGTTGTGCCGCAAAGTCGGCTTCAATTTTCTGTTATGAATAAAACAGTTAGGAATGACATCGATCGGATTTAATGAGCGACTTTGACAACAAGTTACCTCTAATTTTGGTGGTAGACTCTGCTTGAATTCTTTCAACGCGTGAGTACATTCGGCGTCCAGTTCCTGGATCTTCATGTCTTCATGTTGCATCAAGATAAGACCTGAAAAACAATATTTTATTTACATAGCTGTCTCGAAATGCAAAAATCCAAGAAACATAAGAAAAACTAACGTTTTTCATTTTGAAGCTGTTCTAGCTCACGCTTCGCGCTTTCAGCAAAATGCTTTGCTTCTTCAAGCTGGCGAATGTGCTTATCTTCCAGCCTTTGTTTCTCAGCGTTATATCTTCTTTTTTCCTGCTCTTGGAACTAAACAAAAATTGGCGATTCAGATTAAGTGAACCCGGCAAAACTAGGTTAAAAACGGGCCATATACCTTTCGTAAACGTTCTTTTTCGTCATCTGTGCTCATCGGAGCACCTCCATACGACTGTATGCGTAAAGATTCTCGGAACATATTTTCTCGAATTTTCATTTCATTTCGTATCCGCTTTGGTAACGCTCGTCTTTCCTGGTTCTGGCGATTTATCAAGTCCTCTTCATGCCTTTTTGTCACTCTTCGATGATGCTCCAACTCTTTTTCATGACGAATTACCATCTTCAGAAAGTTGAAAAACTCACAGTTAGGGCAATTTTCTCGAAATTGAAGAACGTTGTTACAAATAGCTCACCTGGCACTTTTGCAGGTCATAAATTTCTTTGATTCGCCTTCTTTTTAACTGGTATCTCTCTTTCATCTGGACTTCTTCCATTTCCCACATGTAGGCTTTGTGTCGTCGAATACGCTGTAAAACAATTACACATCAGAAAACTGAAGATATAGGACGTATCGGAAGTTAAATTAAATCCAGGAATGAATCTGCGAGGGTACCAGTTACTTCTCCTCATTTCTTTGACTCGAATTAATTCTCCGTATAGCGCATTGATATAAACTTACATCATGTCGCTCCTGCAAATATTGGCAGTCCATGGCGGCTATACGAGCTCTATTTGCCTCATTTTGACGCTTAATGCAAGAGTCGTGGTTTTCGTTCAATTTCTCGACGAACTGCCTTTCCTGCGCCGAAGAAAAGTGTTACATCCAACATTGTTAAAAATAAAAATAATACTCCGATTAGAAAATTTGCATTCTTTACCCTCTCTCTGTGGTTGAGATCCAACTGCTCTTTTCGTAAACGCCATTGGAGCTTCCGCTGATCTTTTGGAAGTTCGTCGACTTCTTGTTTCAGTATTTTTGATTCTTGTTTAAGACCTTCCCGGAATTGTCGTATTTCCTTCTCCTGCAAAAATTCATAGTTTTAATAGTGAACAGTTACTTTGTTCGGTATAAAGCATCTACTTGCAGTTACCTGATCAGTTCTAATCTTCTTCGAAATTTGACGCAATTCATTATCTTGTACTTGCTCCATCTTTTCAACCTGTTGCTTCTGCAGTCGAGCTCTCGTATCCATTTCAGAGTCGAAAGCTCTTATGCAATTCAGTCGATCATGCTCGAATTTCTTTTCCTAGTAAAATCGTTATATGTACCATTACGAGTTAGTTTCACATCAATTTTTCTTTATAAGATGACTGAGTTAAGAATCTAACCTGTGACTCGGACGCGACATGGGCCTTGAACGTTAAATCTTGGAACTGTTTATGCTCTTGCTTTTGCAGCAGTTTGAACTCTCTCAGTTCCTGTTTTCTGTTCAAGTAGTAGTTGGCGATTGACTCCTCATCATCACCATAAACGACTTTAGACGTTGTAGTAGTCACCATCACCCCGTCAACTTCAAACTTCCGCGTTCGTTTCCGCGTCTTCTTTTTAAAGTTGTTCTCATCACGTATACGCTAGAACGTTGAAAGACCATTTAGTCATTGATCAAAAGTTGTATAAGCACGTTTTGATTGTTAAAGCCAAGCTCGAAACTAACCTTCTGATCTATTTTTCGTCTTAACACTGTTTCTTCATCTTCTACAGATGCAGTACCAGAGGAAGAAGGAGTTGAGACGTGATTTTCCTTGTTACTATCTTGGCTGATCGTTGAGACGGACTCAGTGTCGGACCTATGAAAATCCATGAAGTTGAATGATTGACGTTATGTTACTGCGAGTTGAATTGAATTCTTATGTTAATTTACCTCTCTCTAGCATGACTACTTTTTGACGCTCCCATTCTGTGAGATACTCCGTTACTAACAACCTTTCGAGATCTGGAACTACGGTCCAAGCTTGATGCTGGGGGCAGGTCATCGTCATCAATTACTGCTGGTAGATCTCGAAGCGATGCCGATACTGATAAGCCTCTCACCGCTTTGTCACCTTTAGCATGACTCTAAAACAGAAAGCAAGTATTAAGACAATAATTCAATAGAATCCGAGCAATAAAAAGGAGTCAGTCAAAATCACCTCCAATCCCCATTTCGATGCGTGCTGACTCAAAACATGTCCATCCGAAATTGGTCGCTTCGAGCGAGGTTCTTGAGGTGGCTGTAGACGGTTTCCCGAGTTTTTCGAAGTTTCGGGTTTCTTCGGTTGCTGCCGTTTGGTCACTAGAGTTGGAACTTGGTCGACATCCGTCGAGCTTACTGTTGTACCTTCCACAACTATCGATACTGGGGTTTCATCTACGATTTTGAAGGAAAATTGGGATGAACACAAAGCTTTGAAACTTCGATAGAATACAATTTAGCTTTACGCGGAACTCACCAGGGGTCGGATTTACAGTAATAGCACGAATAGTTTCTCGATCTCTGCTCGAGGCACTCCAGGGCGACTCGTTCCCTTCTTCTCCCACAGCTACGACTGACACATGGCTGATGTTAAGACCTGCACAAAAATTCGAATTAAGAATAGTGTACTGTTTGACAAAATATCTGAATTCATAGAATAATTACTTTGGTCGTAGCTATCATCATCTAGAGTTGAGTGGTCAGCGGCTGGGCTGTACACAATGACTTCGCTGTCATCCAACTTTCGTCCCTTTAATTTCCTGTCCAATGTGCTTGGTGTAGAAGAAATAGCACCAGAAGAATCTCCATCGAACGGGAACGTCGTATCAGTTTGTACATCATTCGAACTTAACCAGGTCTTATTAGTACTGTTTGCGACAACGACAACCTGTGAAATACATAAAAGTTGAACATATATCTCGTAAAGTATCATGAAAATGCCCACAAGTCCTTCTCCAAGCTAGTGCAATATCATACAACAGAGAATTTCTGGAACTGCCAAGCTACCAACACATAACATGGAAGAAAGTCAAGACGCTCTGCTCCAGCGACCAAGAGTGCTGCATTGTGAAATCGCGTTAACTTTGCTACTATCTACAATAAAGCGGGTAAATTAACACATCTGCCAGTTCCAGTAAGACAAGCTACCTAAGCGAAAAAACAGATGGCAGCTATGAGAGTTCTTACGGGTTAGAAATCCAAAAATACTGTCTGAAGCATAACTACTTTTCATGCCGATATTCTGAAAGGAAGTTACATCTACGTGATCTACATGCATGCAAAGAATAAGATATACAATATACTCAAGGTGTGATAAATAATAACCTGATCGGATGGTGCAGGTGCAATACGGACAGCACTTTCTTCTGTGGGTGAAAGTGCTTGTGTGGACACTGTAGTATTGACAGTCACAAGACTGGGAACACTGCTTACATTTTCTGTGATTATTGTCACCTCAGGGTTTCTCGAATGAGGAGTATCCGAAGCAGTAGATACAGGCACTATAGTGATGGATTCAGTTCTTTCAACCGATGACTTAGATTGGTTTCCAATGCTAGCTTCGCTTGGAGTCGATGGTTCACCATCCACACTAGACACGCTAGCAGTGGTACTTCGTGAGGCATCAAAATCTCTGGAACTCCTTTTAGTGATTAAAGGTATTTCTGAACCTTCGTTATATTTGTCCTGGAACTCTGGTTCTGGTTGCCAGTTTGACTCAACCACTCCGTTTTCGCTAAAGTCTAATTGAGCGTCTCCAGATAGAGAAGGCACACTGGGTGTAATACTTATTGCACTGGGTAAGGCTTTCACATCTTTATCAGTCTCATCCAAAACAGGTTGCTCTTCTGGTGAAAATCCTTTCGTTTTCTCTGTTCGTACTGCAGGAAATTCGGAAGCTCTTAGAAGCTTCTCACCATCTACTTTTTCATTGTCCGGATTTTTTACAGAATCAGATTCTCTCCGTTCTTCCTTGACCGAATTCTGATTTTGTTCCCTCACCACAGCTTCACGATCTTTGGTTACACTGGTTGATTCAGCTGAAACTTGACTTTTGCGATCGGTACTTGTGACACTTGATGCATCTTTCTCGGCATCAAAACTTTTTGAAGGTGGAAGAGGAGCAGGTCGTTTCTCCTTTCCTTTTTTAACTTCTTTTTCTTGCATTGGCGGTGTGCCTTGCTTCGGTCGTTTGGCTTGTGAACTTTCATCAGCAGCATTCTCATCCAGTTTTGATTTGGCAAGAACGGGTACAGGTATGGCAACGTCTGTGACTTCTATAAAATTCAAAAACAAAATTGTGAAGAACCAAATGATCGCAAAACTTTGTAAATTCCAAGCAATTCATTGAATACGGACGGAACTGACCTTGTTGTGAGTTGGCAGCATTTGCATTTGGATCCGCATGCATCTAAAAAATATACAGTCAACTTCAAGTTCGATCCACAAAGATACTGAGTATTTACGTGTTTGTAGATTACTGGTACCTCCGCATCATCATCGACTGTAACTTCTTCGACGACTTCAGCCTTGAACTCCAGCACCAAGTCACGGACAGGTTTTGAATCTTTGGCATTGGCCACAAACGGATGCTACAAAAATGCATGGAATTGTCAATTTGCATTGTCACTGACACTTGTGAAAAGACAACAAGCAGTAACCAAACCAGCTCACATACCATCAGCATTTCGCTAGCTGTAGGTCGTTGATTAGGATCCTTAATTAAACATTTTGCCAGGAACGAGTTAAACTCCGAGGTCCACGCGGTAGGTTTGGTAAGTTTTGGCGCTTCTCCCCGCTGAATCTTGAGCACAACCCGCATAGGACTTAATTCATGATGCGGCGGCTCCATTTCAGCACATTCGATTAGAGTGATTCCCAATGACCAGATATCAACCTGTAGCACAATCAAATTTTAGTTCCAACACTATTTTCTCACCCCCGTCAAATTTATGCATATACACCTTATAGTCGTAAGGGTTGTCCTTGAAAGTTTCACACATGACTACTTCAGGAGCCATCCAGTAAGGTGTGCCAATAAACGTGTCATGCTTCTGCAACGTGTACTTGTTTTTCGCCGATACGCCAAAATCAGCTGCATCAAACAAACAAAATTTTAGCACAGTTCTATAATAGTTACCGGACATGACAGATTCTCACACCAACCTAGTTTGACACCTCCTTCTGTAGTTACTAAAACATTTCCAGCCTTCAAATCACGATGGATGACTCTATTTTCATGTAAGTACGCTAAAGCCAGGCACAGCTTGGCGGCAACATGTGCAATTTGCGGTTCTGACAAGGCATGTTCCAGTTCAATCATGATAGAATCCAAAGCTCCTCCGTCACAGTATTCCAACATCAGCTGTTTACAAATCCGCTCATTTTAGACAAAAATTCAATAAAGTCTTTTTTTAAACCAAGTAGCTTACCCATAGCTTGTTATCACAACAAAACGCATCGAACAGCGAAACTACGTTCGGATGACTGACGTCCGCTAGGATATCAATTTCCACTCTGAAGTCGTCCCACTCTTCATCGCATTCAAGTCTACACATTTTTGCAGCTGCAAATTTTCCCGTGTCTTTATGTTTCGCCTGTAAAAACACCATCAGATCATTGCTATCAACTGTCACCGCACGATTCATCGAAACGTGCGTACACACATCCATACCTTGTAAACTTTGCCAAAGGCTCCGTCACCCAACTCGCCGATGAAGTCCCAATATATCGTTGGATCCACGTCCATCTGAAGGCACATTGGTATCTTCTTAAATCGACTTCCTTGGTTGGAGCCATCACTCCGGCTGATACCGGCTCCAAAGTTCACCAACTTCTTCAAACCACTGAAGAACGACATGTCGTCTTGCAAACCTTGACTGTCACATCAAGTTATCTCGCAATAATCTCAACTTCTCAACAGGTAAAAGGCCGACCGAAGTTAAACAGCATTAAAACTTGCACTCTACTGTGCAGACCTGCTCACATAATTAACAGCTTGACAGATATTTAAATTCGGTCACTATTTAATCATAACGTTCAAAACAATGAGTTGATGAGTATCCGTCTGAATCTGAGAAAACAACATAATTGGCGACTTGAGTCATTCCAAAACAACCAAACAACAACTGAAGGATTGATAAAGAAAGGTAGTATTGCAGCAATGAATATCAAATCATCTCGTTGACGTATTCCACTAGTTGCTCAACTAAATCTTCAAAGAGACAGCGTGTGTTATTTGGAGTTGGCAGGATGAGTCAAACATCAATCATCGACAGCCAGGGAGCTGGAACTTGGCGGAACAGCCATTCTTCAAGTCGCTGCGCTGATAAGATTAGGATTAGACGACGACGATTCACTGGACACAACACATGCGATTCCAATGCCGAACACAATAAAATGTCTTGATAATTTTTGTAGGAACAAAAGTCAACTAGTGGTCACAATGTAGTTGTGGAACTGATAAAATCCGTGTGCCATTGCTGGAGCTCAAATCAAATGACAAACAACACCACAAGAAAAGGCACTGGCGCGACGACAATATCATTTGCGGTCACATGGATTTTCCTCAAGTTTTGATTAAAATTCGGGCTTATTCCTACTCAACTATCCTTGACCAATGTTCACATTTAAAACAACAACGTCAAATATTATTACACATGCATTATTCATTTATCTTTCTCCCTTGTTTCTAATCACGGCTGCATTCCAATCTCTCGTATAACAACATAGGCTCTCTCAAAAAGCAACACTCAAACCGTCCGCCGACGAACGGGTGTTGAGTGAGCGCTGACTGAAAGCAGTTGGGTGTCAGCCCACATACACTGATACTTTGCCTATCTGCCATCCAATAACCAAACTTTTCTTGATTTTAAATTATCTAATTTTTTAAAAACTTTAAAACTTTTCAAAAAGCATTTTATTCTCTCAAAATTAATACACATTGTTACTTAAAGATGTTCTAAAACGCATGTTTCTGCCTAATCACGACTTACAGTTACCAATGCCTCCCATTCATGAGGACTCATACCCAACTGCCTTTACCAAAATCTATGTCATCTCTTCTCAATTTGTGTACACACACACCACACTTGCATGGACTCACTCACAGCCTCACTTGACTCCTTCGTTCATAAACTTTTACTACGGCAGTTGGGTGCCATGTCAAAACTTGCAGTTTAATGTAACGTGAATCTTCTGATCACGTTTGATGCTCTCAAAATTCAATGTTACATTACAAACGCCCAAGTAAAAAATTCTCCAAGAAGTTAAAAACTAGGATGAGCTTATGAAATTTTAGCTGAAAATAGGCTTTGAACCAGCCAAATTTTTTAAAAATAGCCAAGTCACTTTGGTCAAACGAAATTCGGACCAGCGTCATATAAATGAAATCAGCAGCACCATCATAGAATGCGAAGGGGACACTGCATTGAGGCCACAGTGGCACTGCCAAACATCGGCAGTACCAGCAGATCCCTACGAGTTTTGTCCCACCAACCTGCTTGTCACCTGACTAGCTGCAGGTAAGTGGGTTGCACCTGTGTGTCTCAAGACGTTTGAAAAGTTGCAAGACACTTTGGACACTGAATGCATCATCAGTAAAAGGTAAGATCAGATGCGGTTGGACGGCATACAGATTCTGCATGCACATTACATGCGGTTTGCAGGAAAAGGCCTCGCCGCCAAAGCCCATTCAGGAGTAGCAACAGGTAGTTGTTGATACCTCAAACATGCACTTCTGATCAAGAGACTGCCAAAAACGAGTAAAAACTTCCGATTCTTCCGTGCGGTTCTTTCTTTAACTTACTCTAATTACGAAAATTAAGCAGTCGTCAGACTACTTATCTCTCATCAGCCTGTCACACCTGTTAGTTTCGCCAAATCACACCATTTCATCCTGTACACTTCATTTTCGGCCTAGTCCTCCCTACATCCCATTTAATGGCCTTTCGTGCCTTCAAACGTGCTAAATCATTATATGTATTCTTCCCATGTTCAAAACTTGCAATCAGCTAATAACGTACAATGACTTTCACTTGCGCCGAATATTGTGGCCTAGACCGCGAAAACATCAACATCGTTTAAATAGCCGTCAATACCAACACACGCGGCCGCATATGTTTAATGTCATTTCAAATCAACAAACAAACAAGCTGGATGCCCCAGATTTTCTGTGAATCTGGATCATCCATATGTCAATAATACCTTTTTGATTAAAGACTCCATAAACCATATACTACAAATATTTTGACACAATTTTCAAACAAGCCCTTGAAAGCTGGCTAATAAATACTTGAGATAATATTTTGTTGAGCTGTCGGCAAATACCAGGAGACCTCGGCAGGGGAATTTTTAGCAGGAAATGTAAGTCAACGGATAGGGTCCCAGCGGACGATCATCAGCATTCCAGAGGTACAAATCCTTCAGAAACGAAGAAACCCGAGCAAAGACCGACAGAGGTTTGTCCTTCTGAGGCAAGCAGGTGGACGCTGGTCCGAAGCTGACGATGCCAACTTGGACGTACTTGTTGGCCTTCTTGTCTTTGATGTGCAGGGGTCCGCCGCTGTCGCCCTATGAAATCGATTGTCAAATTTGAAAATTTTCCAGCAAAAATTGTGGTATAGCTGAAAACAATGTCAGACTCACGTTACAAGTCGCCGATTTCTGACCTCCGGCACAAATATTGTTATCATAAATCAAGCTGTTGTTGGGCTCGCCGGTGATTTCGTCCCAGGTCTTTTTGCACTTTTTATTGTCGCTTATGGGCACTTCAGCGTGTTGCAGTGAAGTGGAAGGGTTCCCGGTATCTGCAGTTTTGCCCCAGCCGGAGATGTATCCAATTTCTTTGTCATAACTTGGAGCTGAAATAGGTATGAGTATAATGTTGGATGAAATAATAAGAAAATTTGATTTAGAATTTAGATGTAAAATTTGCTGAATCAAGAAATACCTGGAAGTGAAGGTAAGCAAACTGGTGCGACAGCATCGTTAAACTTGATTTCTTCTTTAAAGTGCAACGCCGCTATGTCATTGAAGATTTCAGAATATTGCGGATGATAACTTATGTAGTCAGGGGTTAAAATTTGGACATCAGGGCCACGGGAAGTAAGACTGGCTGAACCGATTACAGCAGTCAGTTGAGAGATGCTGTACTTTGTCTGGACGCTGGAAATATTCAATTGATACTGAAATGGGTTTTATAAAAAGTAATTGCAATAAGTACTTGCCAACTTACGTTGCTGCGCAATGGCCAGCAGTCAAAACGGTATGCTTTGATATGACCGTTCCTCCACAGAAAAAGCTTTGACCAATAAACAGCGCCACCTGTTGAAAGTTTTTGACAACATTATACTTAACTAAAATTCAGTTCAAATTAAACATTTGATACGGCGCCTACCATCCATGGATAGCTTCCACGCTTAGCATTTTCACCGCTGATTATTCGGTCATCATCATCATTGGAGCTGAACTTCTGATTCTGGTACAGTGACAGTAAGAAGTTCTGAAGGCCTGGTGTAAAAAGCAGTAGACCTTTATTTTTATCTGCTTTTTTCTCATGATCTTCTACTCGAATTTTGAATTACGGCATTTTAAGGACGTCGATGCGACATTGCAAATTGGATCAATGAAGCTTATGGGATGAGTCCAGCTCTGGAAATCTTCGTGGACACCTTCGACCTCTTTTGGCTCTCCACACGCATCCTGTTCAGCTAAAATCTTTTGTGACCTTTGAACATTTTCTTCTTTGATTTGGTGGACCTCAATCTTCCATTTTGCTTCCTTGCTCTGGGCCCCTATTACGACGCTGACAACTTGTCCTGACTTGGCTGGGACGCTGGCTACGTTTGAAAAACAAAGAAATCTTGATTATGTTTACAGATGGAATTCATTTAAAGATTACGCTAATGGCAAGAATGTTTCCGCATGATTGTTCTTGCCCTAGGTAAACCGAATTATATTTACGTCCATTTTAGCATGGTCTCGTCTTCCCTAATTAGTTGACTGGAGACAACAAGGACGCCAACTTAACCTTGAAACACCTTTGCTGATAAAATAGCCATTAACAGAACAAATTATTTTTCTTACTTTGGAATCGTGATAAGACGCCGCAATTAGGTTGAGTCTTGTTGCCTTCTTTGAAAAAGTAGATGAAGTCCAAAGTGCAAGAATTGGTCAGAATGTTTCTCGCCAAATTGACATCGACGAATTTCACCCTGGAAATTCATGATTGGTTATGGATAATTCATTCCTGAAATCTAATTTTTGATTTTTTGAAGAAATTAAGTACCGAAGTCCAGCTATCCCTGGTAAAATTTTGATGTCATGCAAGTACGTCTTGGATTCGTTCACTGGTAAAGGGTATCCAGGGTTCTGGATTATCAAGGCTTCGTCGCTGATTTCTTGAGTACAAGCCATGTTTCGTCTCAAAGCGTTGAAAACTATTGGATTGCCACTCGTCCCTACTCTGTATCTTTGTCCATAAGTGCCAACGTTGATGGAAAGGATTGTTATCCCAACCACAACGATCGTTTCGAAAGTTGACATTTTAAATGACGAGTTAGAAAAATCGCAAACCATCCACAGCTTGTCTGCCTTGCTACTGAACTGATACAATAGCCTTTGTTTCATCAACATTTTTACTTTTCTGACCAGGTAATCCCTGCCCCCGCAACCCTGAATAAACCTTGGTGATTTAAGTATTTTGGTAACAGATTCCCTGAATTCCCCAGCAGGTATAAAAAAGCCCACGAGATTCGGATTAGTACACACAATGACTTGCTGTCCATTCATTTTTGCTTCAGCCTGCCTGTAATAACCCTTGACCAGATCCGTCTGCTGCCACATATCCAGTGGTTTGCTGGATACCGCCACTACTGTGTTGATGGCAACAAAATAATGTTGAATGTTGACCATTAAATACAGCAGTTTGTTTCTCATGCAACCTGAATATTATTGTATCTGGAAAATACCACCTGCTAGAAAATCATCATTTTTCAACCCACATGCAGCTAGCTTTCTTATCGAGACCGAGACTTCTTATTCTCCCTATGAAAAACGGCAATAATGTGCTTCCTGCAAATGGACAATGTGGACAACTGTAATAATGCCACAATTACGTGATACATGATTTTGCTTACAGATTTAGGAACATAACTTTAACGCCCTCATGCCTACAGATAACGAATTTTCAATTGTTATAAAAGCAAAGGATCTTGGCCGGACTGTTAAAGTGGTTTTGGAAATTGGCTATTTTACATCTCCAAGGAGCTGGAGTGTTTCCTTGGGCCAAAATGGGTTTTGTAGCAATCTTAGCAACAATTGTGTTGTAAGTCATAATGGAATTGGTTTACCAGTGGTATTCTCAGGGCTTGAAATTTTTGTTATTTTCCAGGCTTGCGGGTTTCTCGAGCGGAAGGGAAACCAATACAGTATACGTTTCGCCGTTAGTTCCGGAAAATGGTGAGTATTTGATTGGATTGTTTGTCTGAATGGAGGACATAATTTTGACACAACATTTTGCAGGGGATAAACCAACTCAAACGATTTATGCCTGCAGCAGCAATTCTGGAGGTCAGGGGCTATGTACAGACATGAGGGAAACTTGTGAGTCCCAAGGTGGAAAGGCTCTGGGATACTGTTTTTATAACCACAAATATGAAGGCGTGTGTTGTTCGGGATTGAGTAAGTCTTTAAAGATTGCTTAGCCCAACTCATCGATGCAGACACCTATTTAGCTGTTTTCAACAATTTCAGAACCGGATGCTCAGCTTAAAAATTCGGATGACCAGCAACAACAACAGCCTTCGGCAGACGCTCCTCAAGATGCACCTCCGCAGGACCCACAACATGATACACAACCTGGAGCACAAAATGTTGAAGTTGGCGTCACTGTCGAAGTTACGTCCCCTACTCAGGCACCAGCCGTTACTGCCCCAACCCTTCCGACGTTGGCGACCCTGCCTACCGTTGAAGTACCAACTTTACCAACATTGGCGACCCTGCCTACCGTCGAAGTGCCAACTCTACCAACCTTAGGCACTCTGCCTACCGTCGAAGTGCCAACTCTACCAACCTTAGGCACTCTGCCTACCGTCGAAGTACCAACTCTACCAACCTTAGGTACTCTGCCAACCCTACCTTCCTTCACGTTTCCTACTTTAGGGACTCTACCGACCTTGGGAACCCTTCCGACAATTGGAACGTTGCCGACATTGGGCACTCTGCCCACCTTGGGTATATTGAATTGAAAAAATGGTTTAATTTTGTACTAGTTCACTTGGAATTTCAAATTTTGCTGTTTCTGACAGGAACATTACCGACCATTGGTACCCTTCCAACATTGCCGACCTTGGGTACGGTAAAAAGGAAAGCTGTTTTCATGCTTTTTCAGTACATTTAATATTCCAAACTTCTTTCAGGAACATTGCCAACATTCCCCACCCTTGGAACCTTCCCTACCTTAGGTACAGACCATGTGACGACATTGCAAAATTTGGATGTCGTATTCTGAAGTCGTAATTTTTTTATCCAGGAACACTTCCCACGGTGGAGCTCCCGACGTTGCCCACTCTTGGTACTCTTCCGACTATGGAACTCCCGACGTTGCCCACTCTTGGTACTCTTCCGACAATTGAGGTCCCGACATTACCCACTCTTGGTACTCTTCCGACTATGGAACTCCCGACGTTGCCCACTCTTGGTACCCTCCCAACGTTAGGAACGTTCCCAACCTTAGGTATCCATGCTGTTGACATTACTTTCCCAAGAGAGATATCGTGATCATTGCAATTTTTAATTTTCCTAGGAACTTTGCCGACGCTGGGCACTTTCCCCACCCTTGGAACCTTACCTACTTTAGGAACGTTGGGGACCTTCCCAACATTAGGTATGTACGGCAGGAACAGGAACATTATTTGTGGGACTTAAGCTCAATTTTAAAAACGATTTTGACTAGGAACCCTTCCTACCGTGGAGCTCCCTACTCTAGGGACATTACCGACATTGGGCACATTCCCGACGTTAGGAACATTGCCGACTTTAGGTAAGACATTTGAATTGTTATGGTTTGTGTTAATTTTTTAAACTATAGGCAAGTAACATTTTTTTCAGGAACGCTCCCGACGCTGGGCACTTTCCCTACTCTGGGCACCTTCCCGACTTTGGGCACATTCCCCACACTTGGAACATTTCCGACTTTAGGCACGTAACAATGTAACCAACTCCAAGTGCTACATTTTGTGAATCATGTATAATATTTTTTGACCTCCTTAACAGGAACACTACCAACGCTGCCTAGCGAGACTTTGCCTACCCTTCCGACTTTAGGTTAATAAAAATTACATTGCCTTTAAATTAGTTTGAACAGAAAACTAAATCATGTTTGTTTTTGTGCCTACAGGTACCTTGCCCACATTGGGAACCCTGCCAACTCTTGGTTAGTTCTACAGTTTTCAACGTTATCGGATAGCACTAGATTCAACGTTCACCTTTTGTTATAACTTCAGGAACTTTACCAACATTGCCCAGCGAAACACTGCCAACACTTCCCAACTTGCCAACCGAAACCCTACCAACTTTACCGACATTAGGTATTTAATTGGACTATTGGCTCGAAAATTACACAATGGAATAACATTGTGCGTTTGTAAATTTTGAAGGAACTTTGCCAACCGTGGAACTCCCGACTTTACCCACTTTAGGTAAACGAATATTTAAAGCAATACTTTCGTAACGTAGCCTATCAGCAGTAGTATAAATTACACCTTGCATTCAATTTTTGAAGGAACTTTGCCGACAGTTGAAGTCCCGACTTTACCCACTTTAGGTAAACGAATATTTAAATCAATATGTTCGTAACAGTAGCCCAGCAGCACTACTAGAAATTACACCTTGCATTTGATTTTTAAAGGAACTTTGCCGACAGTTGAAGTCCCAACTTTGCCAACTTTAGGTATTTTAGTCAAATTTAAAGTTTTTTAACTAATGCTTGTGAAGGTATCCGTTGCATTTGAGAATTTTGAAGGTACTCTGCCAACTGTCCAACTTCCGACCTTGCCAACCCTTGGCACATTGCCAACCTTAGGTAAACTTCAATTTATTTGATGACACTTGTAATAGGATTCATTTACGCAAGGCAGCATCATTTGTTCAAAAATTATTTCTGCAGGGACGCTTCCAACACTCGGAACTCTGCCGACTCTGCCGACTATAGGTTCGATAACTTTCCCATCCTTCGGCAAAAAGTAGTTAAGGAGCGTAAGTCGCACTTCGGAGAGGAAATGAAACCCTGTAGGAACTATGATAAAAAATTGATGTAAAGACTTTTCCGAACGAACATGAAATATAGACGAGATTACCTCCGAAATTCTTCCTGCTCCTTATCCTTACCGCTCTGATAACCTGAAAAGGTCAATGTTAAACTTTTAGTTCCAAATTAGTCGAAGCATCTGATCAGTTTAGAATGAAAATGAAGCGGATTTGGAACACATCTCAGAAGATCCACCACACAAAATGAAGGTGAGTTTCATATTCAAGGTCTGTACGGGGTTTCTCCTTCTAGAAAGTGCGACTTGTGGTGCTTTCGCTGCATTTGACTTTATTATCTTTTCTATTTGGAGTTCTGAACATAGTTTAATAAAATCCAAATAAGTAAAAACTTCTCAATTTCAGGGCCACTCCCGACCTTGGGATCTGTCCCACAATCTCCGCCCCAGTCTCCTTCTGGCGAGGAAACGCCGCCACAAATCAATGAAAACCCGCCCGTGAACGCTGGAATCGCCGCTGCACCAACACCAGACTGCGTTTCAAATTCCACTTGCTATACACGAACTCCTGAGATAGTTTCTTATTTTCAGAATCCATCGTTTCCCAGAGTAGGATCTGACCCTGAAGTTTGTCGCCATGATGTTCAAGTTCAGGATGATTATTGTGCAGTCAGGTAGCGCTGAAATGATGTAATACACAGGAACCTATTTTGGGCTTGGGCTGAATCATCTTGCCTTGCAGGATTTTATTCGAAGACGGTTTATTTGCCACCAAAGAAGGCGAGGGATGTGACACTGACTCTGTTCAAGTAATCGGCGGCACTCAAGGATCGACTTCTCCAGTTTGTGGACTGCTTCAAGGATATCAGTGTAAGTAGTTGCCTGGCGCCACATTCTGTTGGGAAATATTTTTTTATTTGATGAAAATTTGTTTTTTAAAGACACTGCGAAAGCTGATCCCAAGTCGACGGTATCCGTCTTGGTAACGGCACAGAGCGATGAACACCAATGGAAAATCAAAGTATCTCAAATACCGTGCTCAAACATTACTATGGTCCAAGGTAAAGTCTACTTCATTTAAGTTTTGCAATGAACAAAGGAAGTTGAAATTATTATGTACTTCTTGCAGGGGTCCAAGGCTGCGGTTTGAAAAACGACGCCAAAACCCGTTCGGGTACTTCAGTCGAGCCTCCGCGAACAATGCCCGCAGCGACCTTCTTATCCATCAAAAAGCGTTCCGTTGGAGCGAAGAGATCAAAAGACCCATACGGCGTTGACACCTGTAAGACTTGAATTTAGCGATATCAACTTTCAAAAAGATTGTTTCTAATTCTGACACCTTTCCTGCAGCCCCAGAAAAGTTATTGACTAAAAACGCTTTAAGCAGAAAACAAGGAATCAAAATCGTCAGGGGTAACGAAACCGGAATTAATGAATGGCCCTGGCAAGTATTGCTCGGTGTTAACGGAAGGCCATTGTGCGGTGGATCGCTTATAAATGACCAATGGGTATAGTCATGGCTTTTACAATTGTTGTTTTCAATTTGAAAATTTCAAGTCGGTGATTGTCTTGTTTCCAATCTGTAGGTCATAACAGCGGCCCATTGTGTTGATATGTAAGAATATGATTATTATGTAGTATAGCGTTGGCTAAATTTGTTGACTTGAGCTGAATCTACTTTTTCTTCAGCCCTATTCGAGCTCCATTGACCCACATGCTGACCGTTGATTTGGGCGACCACGACTTGAGAACGTCTACCGAGACAAAGAACCAAATGGTCAAAGTAGCCAAAATAGTTCCAAACATTCACTACCGCCCAATCAGAAACGACATTGCCCTGCTGAAACTTGCCACCAGAGTCAATCTTAGTGGCCATAACATCCGTCCAGTTTGCTTGCCGACAGTTGACCAAAACTACGAAGAAGTGCAAGGCATAGTTACTGGATGGGGTCGAACTGAAAAAACGGTAATTTCTCCAGTACTTCGCATGGCCAATGTCAGGATAACTTCTAACGATGAATGCCGAGTTCGGTGGGGTTCTCTGGGCGAAGGTGCAGAAGAGCTGATTGACGACGGTATGATTTGTGTTGACGGTGGAGACGCCGGACCTTGTAATGTAAGTCCATGCTAGTATCGATCCCAACCACGTTTCTAGAGCATTGCATTGGCTGACGCTAAACTATCAACAGGGTGACAGCGGCGGACCTCTCGTCGTAGAACGTAATGGTCATTGGGAACTAGCGGGACTGACGAGCTTTGGTCTCCTGAAAGGCTGCGCTATGCCTGGAATACCATCGGTTTACACCAGAACAACGGCCTTTATGGATTGGATATCAATGAACATTGCAGGAGAAGAGTGAGCTTCTAGTCCTTACTCGTTTGAACTATTATAAATTCTGTTCTGATAGCCTCTTCCCCGTTAATTCGAAGCTGAAATGTAAGCAATAAATTTGGAGGAAAATGCATTTCTTCCGTTGCCGTAGCATTAGCTTCAACTAGCATGAAACTTGATCTGTAAAGAAAAAGCATAAAAATGTCCTGCAAAATTTCACGTCGTTCATCCTTAAAAGAAAGTTCAACTTAAACTTTGCTTCTGGTCCATCCTTTTCTGTTTGTCAATTTCCAATTTTCAGGAGAGCCAAGAAATGGCCCGGTGAAAATAGCACACCGGCATTTCGAGGAGCAAATACGTCCAGCTTGTATTTAGCACAGCCACGTGGATTCCAGATTCTATGTAAGCCAAATGGCATTTTGACATACCAAAGAAAGTTCGGGCTCCACTTCGGGTTTTCTCGGAAACCGCTCGCAAGCCTTTTCCCGACTCGCAGCATACACGTAATGTAAATAAAACCGCTCTGATAACTGTTGTGAAACTGTCTTCGTGCTGGACACGGAAAGATAATCAACATTAGTTTCACCGTAATTATTATTATTAAATTGCTGAAGCTGTAAACAAAAGTTCTAATTAGCACACATTTACAACAATCCAAAAGGTGCATCTAAATTCCAATGAAAGTCCTCAGTAGTCTTCGGTGCTCTAGTTATAGCCTATTAAACCTTATTAGTTGTCTTTAACGTTGGCTTTTGTCAGTCAGTCTTGCCATTTATTATGGCTATTCAACCAATTATACTCCAGTTTCTGATACTACTCATCTTGCAATCGTGACAAACTTTGGAGAATTTTTACTTTTGACCCAACACTTTTCATTACAAGCGGTAATCTGATACATTCCACAACTCACTCTGCAGCCCTCAACGTAATGTCATCGCAGCAGTTTCAGGAATTGCAAACGTGCCAATAACTTTTGCTCATTCACAAGTGCAATTATTCCCAGTCAAATAAATGTACGTAAGTCGACTCACTTTGACTCGGCATTCCTGCTAAATTTTTGTAGTGTCTAGAATCTATTCAACCTTGTAATATTTCTTAGCGTGTATTTATAGACAGTCGATCGGACGGAGTCTAGCGTCTTGTGACAACTTAAAGGTAATTTGCACACGCTTATGATCATGTATAACTCGGTATTTGTCCATGTAATTTATAATTTCATTTGATGCCGAATTCGCTGTCTGTAAACAGTTCAAAGAGTATTCGCTTGTACAGGTTCATCAAATTCAGGAGCAGGTGTATTGATTAAGCTTGAGGGTTTAATATCAACATGGATTTGTTTATAGTCAGATAAAGTTAGTGACGCTGTGACGGATGGTTTCAGTCAGTTGTCAGTTTTCATGGTTCTCTTATGCACATTGTGGCATCACCTCGATGCAAGTGTCATTTACACGTTTTGTTTATTCTTGGCGGCGGCGGTGAATGTGAATCGTGCTTCAGTGGACCAAATCACGTCTTTGTTTCACTTTGTAAAATTGGACAATTGGTTATTTAACCATGAAAGTTGATCAAGATTTAACGGGCGATATTTCCGCAGATCAGAAACAACGTGAGGTTGAGCCTGAAAAAGGGCCTCCTGTGAAAATGAAGTTCGACCAGGTCTTACCTCTTCTTGGCGAGTTTGGCAAGTACCAGAAGCGCATATATCTGATGCTATGCTTTCCAGCCATTTGTACTTCGATGCACAAACTAGCCTGGGTTTTCCTTGGACCTAAAACCGACTACAGGTATTTGAACAAGATTCTGTACTTATGATTACATAGCTGTTAGTCGAAGGGTTATATCGATGATAATGCATTCATTGATATTCCAGATGCAAACTTCCAATGGAAAATGAAACAGCAGCTTTTGAAGACAGTGCACCCGGTGGATTTTGGAGGAACATGACATTCCCTCTAAACGACAACTGCTCTCGATTAGATGTTGACTTCAACGATGCGGCTTACTTTGACGCTGGAATTCCCACAACCGAAACGGTTTCCTGTGGCGGTGACTACCTGTACGACACATCTGTGTTCACTTCAAGCGCTGTGATGGAGGTCAGTATTTTTATATAATTCCAATTCCTGACGATAGTCTTAGTCCTCCAAATCAGATGTCTAAACCGATGATTGTATTTTGGCTATACGAAGTTCGACTTGGTCTGTGACCAAGTGGGCTTGAGGGATACAGCACAAGCACTCTTCATGGTCGGCGTTCTTCTGGGATCGATAATTTTCGGCATGCTTTCTGACTGGATGGGACGGCGGCCCACCTTTTTCCTCGCGCTCGTCATTCAAGTTTTGTTTGGAATGCTGGCGGCCTTTGCTCCGAACTACATAATCTTTGTTATCGCCCGCCTCATTGTCGGAACATCAACATCAGGGATATTCCTCGTTGGCTTCGTCATATGTAAGAACTTTGGACTTTGACTCCAAAGAGATTACCCATCAAGATCAGAGCTAATCCTAAAGATTAATTATCATTTTGGCTGCAGCAATGGAAATGGTCGGACCTTCTAAGCGCGTCATTGCTGGCGTAGTTTGCCAATACTTTTTCACGGCAGGTTATCTGGTCACAGGAACCATGGCATATCTCATTCATGATTGGCGAATGCTCCAGATGGCCCTATCAATTCCGGGTGTAGTCTTCTTATCTTACTGGTGGTACGTTTTGATGGAATATTAGTGGAGTAATAATCAGTACCGTATGAAGACACCTCCAACTGATTAAGCGATTTTGGTCACCAGGTTCCTTCCGGAATCTATCCGATGGCTGCTTTCTCAAGGGCGCCAAAAGGAAGCTACTGCCATCTTAAGGAAGGCAGCTGCAGAAAATAAGGCAAATATACCGGAGGAACTCTATGAAGGTTTATGTGAAGAATCCAACTCGAAAGACTATGCCGTTAGCCTTCGTCATATCATCAGATATCCAAAACTGACACTTCGAGCTTGCAACATTTTCTTTAGTTGGTTCGTCAACAGCGGAGTTTATTATGGGCTTTCCTTGAACACATCGTCGCTTGGTGGCAACCCATACTTCAACTTTCTCTTGTCCGGCGCTGTCGAAGTGCCAGCATATGCCTTTCTTCTCATCTCGCTGAACCGTTTCGGCAGAAAATACGTCTTATGTGGATGCATGCTGGCTGGAGGTTTGTCCATGGCCGCTTGCGCTGCGGTTCCAGCAGGTGAAGCACATTCCAATTCCAGATCATAACTACATGTACATGAATGTGTTAATCGCCAACACTAAACAGTGTTTTAAACGTGTCATTTTTTGGTTTACAGAAGGCTATAACTGGATGCTGATCACCTTGTCAATGTTCGGAAAGCTGTGCATCACTGCTTCCTATGGAGTCATATACATCAGTTCAGCCGAAAACTTTCCTACTGTAGTTCGAAATGCCGGAATGGGTGCTAGTTCCATGTTTGCTAGGGTTGGAGGCATTCTAGCTTCCTATGTTGGTATACTGGTAAGCATCAAAGTTAATAATGGCTCCCCAGTTAAAAAAAAACATGCAACAAAAACACCTAATTTGCAGAGTGACATCTGGACGCCGTTGCCAATGCTTGTCTTTGGGGTGCTATCTTTAATTGGAGGTGGACTCGCTCTCTTCATTCCAGAAACTTTAAACCGTCGCTTGCCTGAAACTCTGGAAGATGGAGAGAAATTCGGAACGTAAGTTTTTGTAGCAACCATTATAATGGGAGTAAATCTGGTCAAGTTGAGGTTTTGAAACTAAAAAGTCGACTTTTTGATTTGCAGAAAAAGCGAAAGATACGCGCAGAAACAGTCAGACATGGACATGGCTGATAATGTGAAACTGTGATATTGTTTTCTCTTGACGAGAAATTACTGACGCTTCTGCAATGAGAATCCTCAATATATTACAATTACAATAGTCTGTAACCGTCTTTAACAGCACAATTCAAGTCGCCAACTTCGAATGCTGAGGCTTATGACAGTGCTTTGTTGGCGTATCAAAAAATGTTTCCCAAATCAACCATTTCATTTCTAAATAACGCCATAGCTTAAATATACTCCAACTTTTGGGCTCATACACTCACAACGACCAAACCCCTTTTGTAAGAACAAATATATAATGCGTTCAATATAGAATTGAGAAAGATTGATGGATCACAAAAATCAATATTGCTATTAATAATCATTCAGATCGGCTCAAATACAACTAAAAAGAGTACGGGCTGACTGAGACCTACCGAATTTATTTTCGTTCACAAATAGAAAGTTTCCTTTTCCAGTCGCTCTACTTTAAAAAGGGTCAAAGATTGACCTAGTTGCCGTCTTGCATTCTCAGGTAACAACTGACTCATTCGGAATCTGATGTACCTGAGTGATTGAAATCGCTTTCATTCCTCAAATGCACAAGGAAATTCGTTCTTTCAAAATGCTTGAATTGAATTGAATGTTGTTATTACCACTGCTAAACTCAGAAATTTTCTAGAGGGCTGTGAAGTGCATCGAGTTGATACCTGGTGTTTCAAAGCAATCACCTTAGGCGTTCTGAGAACACGTTGGCAACTTCCTTTTACTTGAATGTCCCTCAAAGTACCCGAGACAATTTTCCAACTGCTTAAGCTGAGATCCCCAGTTCTCCTGCAGGACTAAAACCCAACATTTACAGTCAACTGAGCCACAGTCACACAGTTCAAGTCCTACCTGGAGAAGGTCAAGCAGACAGAAACTAGCTCAATTAATATCCTCAGTAAATGGTTATCCACTCCAATTTTTCTTCTGGTTCTAGCACGAAGTACACTGTCTCCAAACAGGCAAACAGGTGTTTAACTCCTATTTCAGTCTCATTCGCCGTATGCACAAAAATGAATCTGAAAATAAAACTTGTCAGCTTCAGAATACCCGAGGTCTTCCTATACGCGTTCCTAGTTGCATTTGGGGTTGCAAGTGTTGACGCTAAAGCGGAACTATCTCAGTGTTTGACTGAACCTTTGAAAGGATTAGTTTACCGGTACACAGGAGCCGTTGATGGCATGCCTGAAGTGAAAACCGGATGCTACGCCATGTATGGAGATGGAACACTGGATTATGACCAAATGCCGTATCCTCCAGAACCGATTCAACAACGCCAGTTCTTTGTGATTGATGCTACAGCTTCTGAAATACCTCTCTCTAGTGATGGATACATAAACGCCACTATTTTGGGCCGTGGTCAATCAGCGACCGGAGCTGAACTGCAAATGAGAACATTCAAACCAGATGAGCTATGTTTCCCACAAATTTGCTACGATTCATGGGATGAATACAGCCGTTGCTGCCTTATCCCGTTTTTGAATTGCGGCACTACGACGATGATTTCAAGGACACATTTGGGAAAAGTTAAGGAGTATGGTAAGCTAAACAGTTCATGTAAATATCATATTACATCACTTCGAAATCTCAGAATTTACATAGAATTTATCGTTTCTCCAGAGTCAGAGCTATTTTGTAGCACTAGTGGATCTGGGGTACTCGGAGAAAAACTTGCCTTTCAGCCTCATGACGCTGGGATCACTGTTTCCGGAAAAGTGCCAAATGATTCAGAACCATACGTCCGGTACTTCTACGGAGCTATCGCGCCTGGCGGAATGCATCTGGGTTGTGATATATTCCGGCCGCTAACTTCTGATTCTGATACAGCATTCCGCAACTTCTATTATTTGGACAATGGCGAGAAAATTTCGGTAAACAGTGACGGAACGCTACCCAATAAATCTAAGGACAACAACTTCCGCATGACCAGTACTATGATAAAAAAATACTGTTTCCCGGAAAACTGTTTCATCTCAGGTGAAGACCAGCATTGCGTATCCTCCAAGACCGCAAGAGCTTACTCCGAAACAGGTAAAACTCGTTTGCTAGTCCAAAACGTAATGAACTTGTACTGTATTACAAGTATGTATATAGCACGGCGATCAGGCCCATCTCGCGCTAAATCCAGCTGCAAGCTGCAACATTACTAGTCATGAACCAATATCCAATTATTAGGTAGCTTTAGCTACCTTATAGGTTTACCAGACTTGTCCGTCTGTCCGTCTGTCCGTCTGTCCGTCTGTCC
>JAQGBJ010000939.1:0-29047 GCA_034698345.1 Sphaeridia pumilis | reverse complement strand
AATAACTTCCCGGCTTGCCTTCATTCCGAAGCCTTTCTTCAGTAGAATGTCGATCAAGTCTTCCATGGTACCACCTGTATTCCATTGTCCACAATACATGAAATTCATCTTCCAACACACTTGAAACTCTATTACAACACTGTTTCATTCTATATATTACTCTGATTCTTGTGGTGCTAGTGGAGGTGGCGGTTCGACAGGACTGTTGTCATTCTGATCAACGTCAAAATCCAAGCACAAGTCATCCAGCAGTCCAATGTTTTCCTCCAAATTCATAGGCGGAGGCGGAAGCGGTAATGAGCTCAGAGTCGACCTGCATGAATGAACAGTGTTTGTTTAGTAAATACCCAATAGTGTTTAACCACATGAATTAGAGTACACCATCAAACCATCAACGACGTCATTCCTTGTTATCGTACCTAATGAAATCCATGACTCCTTCTTTCTTGTTGATTCTCTGAGAAACCACAGGGCAGGAAACAGCTTTTCTCAGCAAATCCTTTGAGCTGCGTCAGTCAGCTCCGTGCTTCGCAATTAATCAAGACAAGATCATCCTCGTTGCGATGCACCTCCGGAACTTGTTGTTCTCAAGCGGAATCCGGCAAAGCTTCTGAAATTCGACAAACCAACTGTCCAACGGTTGAACTTTGCTGACTCGTTCCGATCTTCACCAACGATTCTGAAAACTTGAACCAGTTTAAACATTCTGATTAGATTATCAGTTCCCACAAGTTCATTACACTTCCGCTGTAGATAACTGTCAGATGAAGGAAACTCAAAAGATCTTACTTGTTTTGGTGGTTGACACTAATCCCCTGAGTCGCTGCTAACAGCTACGTTTTGTTACATTACAGATCTTCAAATCTGCCTTCGATTAGCGTGTTTTTAGTTGGATTTCGTTAATGTTTTTGATGTAAATGCCGTTGTTGTTGTTGCGATTCGCAGCGATTTCCCGATTTGGACAATTATTTTTTATGAATCACCCACACAGATCCCAAAGCTGCACCCGCTTAATAACGTCCAAGCGCCGCTGTCACATGTCAACATGAATCATCTTCAATGTTCTGTACAGCCTGACCGAAAATTCGCACGAATTAAGCACCAGAACAGAACCTACGGACGTCTCCTGCTGGAAGATGAACTTTCATTCATGTCTTTCTCCCGATCCATAAACTCCTCCCATTCAACCGATTTTATATCTGCAACATGAATAACTTTCATTTAACACATGTTAAAATGAAGGCTTTGAATACCCGGTGCTCGCCCCCACAAAATCCCGAATTTAGCAGAAGGGGAAAATCATTATGAACGACGGCAACCCCGACATGATCGATTTTCCCGATGAGGAAAGTCTGGTCCGTGTAGACGGGACAAAACGATATGGAGAATACAGAAAAACTGCAGGGCTTGAATTGACCAGGTTTTTACTCGATGGCCCGGCCGTGCATTTCTATGACTGCGTGCGGTCGTCTGAACTCTGCTGCTTGAAGCTGATTTATGCATGCGTCGGCAGTACCAAAATTGATGTGAAGTTTGATTTTGATTCTTCAATAGTGTTTGTTTTGATTGCTTGATTGGATTGTTTACCATTTCGACTGAATATTAGGCCGGTAATTACGTGAAAAACGGGGGAATTTGCGTGTGCAAACTTAAAATTCGGTGAGTGGAATTGAGATTTTGAGTGTTTTAGTGTTGCCAGGATTTGATAGGGGTGAGCACAAAAGTGTGTTGTTTTTGGAATGTGAACACGGAAAATTTTTGTAAAAACGAAAATTTTTGCGGTGTTTTCGGATTGAAATCGTTCAGAATCTGCCGGGATGAATGTGACTAACTAGAAGAAAAGCTACAAGAGTCTAGATTGATTGGAGGTAAGCAAAATTATAGTGGTTTGAGTTTGAAGTTGTGTTGGCGTGATTTTGATTGGTGATTTGGTTACTTTGAAATTTCAGGAATTACATCTGAATACCAGTAGACAGCCTGTTAAGATCAAAGATGGCGGCGAATAACTATTACGGGTTTAATTACGGCGGAACACAGCATGCGTAAGTTTGGCCTTGGTCAATGAATTGGTAATACTGCTCTTCAAGCGGAAGTCAAGATATTTTAACGGATGGTGTTTAATTGGATTTCAGAAACGCTTATCCTCCAGCTGCTGGGCAGCAGACAGCGTACCAACCTCAATACGTCGCTGGGCCTTCGAATGTTGCACCAGGAGCGCCGGATCAATCGTACATGATCCAGGGCTATGCGCGACCTGTTGGAGCCCCTCAAGGAATGGTAAAGATTGTTGGAGCGACGCCCGTGAACCAGTACTACGGACAGGGTGGGCCGGATGCGTATTCTCAGGGAATGGCTGGTGCTCCTAAGGCTCCGAACGCTGGAGCGAGGCCAAGGCCAGCTGCTACTTCGACAGTGTATCCGACGTATTCTGCCAACACTGCCGGGAGTGCTGCCAGTTCGTATGCTGGATTTACTCAGCCAGCTGGCGGAGGTGGAAATTCTGGTGGGAATTGTGAGTTAAATTATTGTGCAATTGTCGGGACGTTGAAGAAAGTTGAGGTTTTGTTTTTTGATTATTTCAGTAACAAATTATGACAAAGCTGTCTACAGTGCTGTATCCCAATACGCTCAACATGGTGGACGAGGAGGAGGTGGTGGTGGTATGGGTTACAACAAAAGACCGCAGGGGAATAAAGGAATGAAGGGAATGAGACCACCTCCGAAACCTCAGGCTTTGCATTATTGTGATGTCTGCAAGATAAGTTGTGCTGGTCCGCAGGTAATAAGAACTCTGGTCTGGAATTGGCGTTGAAACTAAGTTTTGAACAAATCAAAAGCTTGTGCTTTTGTTTTTAGACGTATAAAGAACATCTTGACGGTCAAAAGCATAAGAAGAAGGAAGCGGCTGCTCAGCAAGGAACTCCAGTTGTCGCTAAAGGCAGTCCGCCTGGCCTTCGGTGCGAGCTGTGCGATGTGACTTGTACTGGTCAAGATGCGTATGCAGCACATATTCGAGGTTCAAAACATCAAAAGGTTAGATTCAACATAAATAAAGTTTTCTTGGGGTTTCATGAACTATGAACGGCTTATTTGAGTGTAATTTGTTCTGCTAGGTTATCAAGTTGTATTCGAAGCTAGGAAAGGCGATACCCTCAGACAGCCCAACAGTGGTTTCGTCAGCCGGTTCAGGTACTTCGTCACAATCACCAGCTAAGTCAGCCGCAGCAGCTGCGAATAGTACCCCTTCAACTGGACCTACAGCTAAGGGAAGTGTGAAACCGTCTCCTCCGAAAATCAACTTTCTTGGACCTAAAACGGAGCCCATGTTTGGAACTGCTAGCACTGCTACGGACTTCTCGGCACCTGTTCCTGGAACTGTGACAACTCCCGCTACAATGACGACGCCCGCTATGACTACAGCCATCAATGTTCCGCCTGGTGAAAGCGCTAGTTTACCACCAGTACCAGCGAAGGATGATTACGTGAAGAATTCTCTCATTGCGGAGAAAGATGTGCAACCTGTCGGACATGATTACATTGAGGAAGTTAAGAATGAAGAAGGTAAGGTTAATGAAGTACTTAGTGATATTGAAAGTGTACAAAAGAGCTGCTAATTGAACTGATGCATTTTCACAGGGAAAATCATCTCGTTCAATTGTAAACTTTGTGACTGTAAATTCAATGATCCTAATGCTAAAGAAATGCACATGAAAGGACGGAGGCATCGCTTGCAGTTCAAGAAAAAAGTTAATCCTGACTTGGTAGTAGACATCAAACCTTCAAGTCGGCAGAAGAAACTAGATGAAAGGAGAGCAAGGGCTGTTGTTCCCCCGCCTATGGGACGAAGGCTCCCGATGGGAATGCCTGAAGGGTAAGAAAATATTTCCAATTAGTCTGATTTCAGTCTGTACTGTTTTTGATCGTGTATAACACATTTTAGATATCCGCGTGGCCCACCTGCACCGTTAATGCCATCCAATCGAGGATTCGTTCCGCCATCGGTATGTGTAGAAAAGGGTTGGGAATGTGAATTTAATTGTGAACGCACAAGTCTGATCTGATTTCTTATTGCACTTTTACAGTTCCATAGTCCACCAGCCGCACACTCTCCGTATTATATTCCTCCTCTTATACGAAGAACGGAAACATTGGAGGATGCCCATGTCATGGCAAAACATACAGCAATTTACCCAGATGAACAAGAGTTACAAGCAATTCAAAAAGCTGTTTCGAACACCGAGAAGGCCCTCAAATGCGTATCAGATCAATTTGCTGAGGAAGATTGCAAGGCTGCGAAGAAAGAAGCGGAAGGGGCAACCGAAAAGCCGTACGTGAAAATCGATTCAATAACTTACAGGTTTTTTCATGGCATGAATTTGACTTACTTGTTTTTAGACCGGAAACACAAACCGGAACAAACTCCGAAGCGGAATTACAAGCTCATCGTATCCTGAAAGGAGTTATGAGAGTGGGAAATTTGGCCAAAGGTTTACTGCTGAAGGGCGATAGAACTGTCCAGTTAGTAGTATTGTGCTCACAGAAACCCACCTTGACTATGCTAAACCGAGTGATGGAATACCTACCAGCACAACTGAAGGTACGCAATTGTATTGAGTTTTCTTCGAATTAATTGTGGATGTGGACTAATTTTTGGTCGATTTGGAAACAGTCCGTGGCCCCAGAAGATTTTTATGAAGTTATTCCGGATGTCTCTGGATCAAGCGTACTCGTTTCTTCTGTCGACGAACCTCGAGTAGACGTATCCGTAACTTTGACCTCACCGATCTTGAGATCGGCACCGGGTGGTAAGATCAAATTGTCTTGTTTGTATAGCGAAAAAACCTCCAACTCCAGCGCTGAGGATCTTGCGACCAGGTCATTCATAAAGCAGATGAAATTCTGATGTTGCGTAAGCATTATTGTGAGGTTGCAGCGGGCGCTGTAGTAGAGGGCATTCAATCTTTTGCTATGAACTACTTTAAGCATGATGAATTTTCGCGCGTACCAATTTTTGATGCAGACATCATGTCGAGTGCGATGTACATAACGTTCCAATTACTATTGGTTGTAAGTTGCGCTACCGGAAGCTAAACTTTGAGAACGACTTGTATCCATTCTCGCGAAGACGATTCAAGACTCAAGACCGGGATGAAAGTTTGACTTTGAAGACGTGGATCTGATCGATCAGAGCTCGAATTGATGATGGCTGTATCGTCGAAGTTAGAATAGGAGATCGCCACCACCTTAGCCGAATTTTTACACACATTGCTATTGCTACCCTCGTGCGGGCGGATGTAATGGTGACCTCAAGCAGTACTGAGTGTGAATATGTATAAATGTCGAAATCTTACGAATATTACGTTTGCTACAAATTACTAACTACGTATCTGCTCGCGGTCGTCAATGATTCCTCAATTCGCGTTGGCTTGATCATGTTCATAATTGTTTGTTCTCAAAATAATGCGTGTAAATGTTCGATACAGAAGCGGCAGTTGAAGCGAAGGAAGATCCTGATCTTTTGGACAAGGACAAATGCCTGCAAGCTTTGGCAGCTTTACGACATGCAAAATGGTTCCAGGTCTGCATGTGCTCTAGATTTGTTTTACTTTTTGTCAGCTCTACTATCTTCATAGAGTAATGGCATTTGTCGAAGTGTTGACTTCTGCCTACTCGGTTTTTATTATATTCTATGGCACATGTTCGAGGAACAATTTAGTAGTCTATCCTCTTTCAGCCTCATAATTTAGGGGTTTCTCTTTCTATCATTTACCACCATTAGTTGTCAAAGTAAATTCAAAACTCTTTCCATGAGGCTGGAAGGTTGAAAAGTTCTAAAACAACAGGATTCAAATTTTAGTGTATACTGAGGTGGTGGTCAGTTAAGACGTATTCTGAGAAGTTAGGGATTCCACTATTTAAGTAAAATGAAGTCACTAACTGTTGCGTATTTTCAGGCTAGAGCTGCGGCCCTCCAGAGTTGTGTGATCATGATCAGAGTTTTCCGAGACATGTGTTCGAGGGTTCCTGAATGGGAAGGATTTCCACATTGGGTAAGTGCTTGGTTTTCGAATAGTTTCTTCATATTCTTCAGTAAAAATTAATGTTAGATTCATTTCTGCTGGTTCCAGGCGATCGAACTCTTAGCTGAGAAGATTATCAGCAGCATTGGGACACCGGTGAGCCCCGGAGATGCCTTACGGTACATACTGGAAGCGATTTCATCGGGCATGCTGCTGAGCAATAGCATCGGATTGATGGATCCTTGTGAAAAAGACGATGTTGATGCATTTGGGTCCCTGACTGAGCAGCAAAGAAATGATGTGACTGCCTATGCTCAGGTTAGTTGGACTGAAATGTATGATTCTTGCTATTCGGTATCTGATGTGCATTCCTGAAATATTGTCTATACTTGTAGAAAGCTTTACGCCTACTGGCATTCCGTAAAATCCACGAAGTGCTTGGAATGGACTCATTAGCGAAATCCCGCAAAACTGGAGTTGACAATACTAGGAAGCGTCGCAGAATCGAGTCTGAAGGTGGCGAAGGAGACGAAGGAGACTCTTCAGTAGATGGAAAGAAAAAAGACAAAAAGGACGACATCACAGAAGAGAAAATGCAAGAACAAGATTTGACTGCTACTGATAGTGTTATCAAACTGGAAACCGATACAGTCACCCAAGAGTCTGGTCAAGTACCTACGATTTTGCCTGAAACAACAGAATGATTTCTCTATAATGTGTAGTAGCTAAACCAGAATTTCGGTAATCCTTCATCTGGTGAATGTAGAACGGAAAGGTTGTTCATTTGATGTGTTTCACATTCAAATCTATAGTGTAATTTTGTCCTAGAACTAGGCTAGATGTTAGTCAAGGTGTTTTAGATTAGTACCGTTTGTTATTGTAGACTTTTGTTGACTCAGGCTCATATTTTTATTCGGTTCGTAGCCTAGTGATGTCTGACTTGTGCATCAGTCATTTTGAATATCAGTTTGCTGAATTATATCTAAGTGAGGTTGATCAGAGTACGACACTTTCAACTTCTCGGGTAGTTTACCAGAGTATGTGCAAGTTGATGTATGTTGCTGGCAAATTAAAATGTCGGTTTTTTTGAGACACGATTCTGATGACTAGAGTAAGTTTCATTGCAGGTGATTCACCAAAGCGATGACTGTATAGGATTATCGGTGGTTCTGGTACCCATTAGCGTCTGATGTTTCTTTCTTGTATTGTTGAGGTGATACAGCAAAATTGTACCGGAATTAGGAGGGTCGGACGGACTTGAGATTGGATCGGTTCTTCTCTTGGTCTACCTGTATTTTCGATGGTAGCCACCACGAGGGTATATTCATGTACTTTAAGAAAAAGTAGCATCTTCATTTCATGTTGGAAGAAGGGGAGAAGTGAAGTCTTACAAACATGTTTGCAAGTAACGACCAACTGATGACGGCTTTTAAGACAGACTTGAAGATGTGTTTAAGAAGAAGGACGAAAACATGGGGGAGATCAAGACCAAGAAATATAAGAAGCCAGTTGGTCCAGTGTGATGTGTTGCGTATGTGATTCAAAGCTGAAATGTCCTCTGGGCATATTCTTGGTTGCTTTCAGACTTGGTTGAGGTACATTCTGAAGATTTGTTCAAACGGACTCACAACAGAGTTGAAAGATGCGAAGAACAAGTTCCAAAGGAGATGTGTTTTCTTCGTGGTGTGTGTTCAGAAGACGGGCAGACAGTTTGAGCTGGAATGGACGAGAGTGTGTTTGTATTTCAAAGTGGCGATTGAACAGTTTCAAGTTAAAAGTTAGTTTGATTGTAGTTTAATTGTCAAGTTAATTAGAAAATCTTTAGTTGAATTGATGACCACAAGAGCGCTAGTTTGTTTGTGAATTTCAGCCGTGTTTGTGCGTGCGTAGCGGCGATTTGTTATTGTTTTGGTTCTGTGCTCAAGCAGCAAAATCTCGAGTGTTTACAAAGTGAGCAAGCCTGAATACAGTATTTGTGAATACACAGCGGAACACGTGATTCTAAGGACATTTTAAGAAAATATTCTTCTTGAAAGTGTTGATTTTGAAAAAAAACAGTGTCTTTGATCGATACCGGATATTGTCGATTGGACTTTGGCGGAGGAATAACTGCGGTCAAGACGGAAACCGCAAAGAGTCTTCTTCAGAGTTGTAAACTGATCTTGTTAAAGTTGATTCAGCCGATAGCCTTGAAATGAACAAATTTCGTCTTGGATAAGATAAGATAACAAGAAGTTTGTTTGCCGGTTGAACAAAGACAAGACTGTTCTGTACCATGACCTTTGACATTGAAATAATTGTTGGTGTGGAAGCAAGGTCTGAAACTACATAGTTTAGGAGGGGAGGCGAAGCAATCGGTTGATTGGAAGGCGGGGAAATTATTAAACGCTTGATTAAGAAAAAAGAAATACCCGGGAGGCATGGTCGGATAAAGAGTTGATTTGTTCAAAGTTCTGAACGTTCGATACAGCTACAGTTGCAAGTGAACATGAGAAAATTTTGAGTGAGAAACCTTTATCAGAAGAACAAGATGGCCGAAGATCAGAATCAGCATCGACGAAACCGGGAAGACGACTTCCCGGAATACCAACCTTCAGGAAGCAGTGGGATCAATCTGGCGGAAGAAGTACTAACATCGTTGCACAAACGGGAAAACAGTCGCGATAATCAGTTTGTCGAATATCCGGCCGAAGGAGCAACAGCTGAGTTTGTCGGAGTTACGTTGTTACAGGAGCCTGTCGTCGAAGAGGTTACGGTGAGTACAAAGGAGGCCTATTAAAGCAGTAATTAATTTAATCAAGTTTAATTAATGTGCGCTGAAGTAAACACAGAAGCTGACTGAGAGAGGTGTCAAGACATGGAAGGATTCGAAGCCTTCAGACGAGATGTTCTGAATGAACTGGTTCAAAGTGCTTAATTGGTTTAAATGGAAAACGAAGATCAACAAAGTGAATTACATCTGGCGAAAACTGCAAGTCCAGCTGGTCTTGCGGCACATGAAGTTTTCTTCAAATGTCAGAAGCAGCAGCAGGCTGTAATGGGAAGACCATTAGATTTGAAGCATGTGTTATTCGACCACCTGTTGATTTCGTTGATTGGGTACGCATTTTCGCAATGGGTTCACACCACAAGTCCAGTTCTTTCTACTGTTTACAGCTTTAAATTCATTAGCTGGTTAAGCTCGGGTGATGCAAATTGGGCCATTTAAACGCATTTTGAAAATTGCGGCGATCAGCCGTTTCGGAAGTTGCAGGTTAGGTTCGAAGATTGGCAAAGGCACTACGCCGCTTTTGCTGCATTCTTATGAGTTTCAAAGAATTGAAAGCGTTTGGCCACAATGATTATTGTTATGCTAATAACACTTGAAAAGTTTGACCAACATATTAATTGTTGTTTGAATACGATTGACATTGGTTATTGTTGAGCTCGCTCTTTGAACAAAGTCGCAAGGTTCCGTCTAATGAAATCAATGAAGATTAGCAAAAGAATTGGCTTTCGTGCCCACAAAAGAAAGCTGTTCAAGTCGCAATTAAAGAAGGTTGCTGTCCATAAGTACGGCCAAAGTAACAATACTAACTGACCGAAGACTTTTGATATTCAATCGGCAACAATGCAGCGGGTGGTCAATTGCACAGACAAGGGTTTACAGTTTATAGAGATTAAAAATCCACTTGTTGATACAATGGTTTGAATGTTGGACTACGACGACGACGACCAGAGATCTTTGTTAATGTCATGTAATGTTGGGAGCAAGGCTTTGGATTGACGGTTTGACAACTTGTTTAGTTCTTGTGCCAATTACATTAGTGAACGTCGTTGAAGACTTGATCAATTTTAGTGGCCGCGCTGGTTGGTACTTGGATCGTAAAACTTCTGCTCGACTGGAACTACTACTGCGGGTTCTTGGGGAAATGTTGATGTTGAATTGAATAGTTAATAATAATAAGAAGCTGAATTGTTTTACGAGGTTTGTTGATGTATGTTTAATAGGCTGTTGTTGTGGATCCAAGTCTGTTGGACTGGGCACTGGCGACTGCATGTCAAGAGTTGTTTATTGAGGCGTGTGATCAGATTAGCGTAATAAAACAAGTGATTGAGCCAATTAATGCTCTTTGATGGTTGTAAGACAGCATAAGCCTTTGCAACAGCTGATTTCTTGAGCTTCTGATGTCTGTGACGGTCTAGCGAAAGTGCTTCGTTGTCGTTGTTCTAATGTCAAGAAAGACTGATTTAGTGAGTTGAATTATGTTGATGTCTGGTTGCGATTTGGCGAATATTGTATATCAGGGCATTGGTTCAAGCTTCAGATTCGACGATTCCGATAAGAATGCATCCGTGTCGAAGACTTGGCTCAACGGCGTTGGTCTTACTCTTGGCGAACCGTAATGTTTGTTTGTAGAACAGTTGGACTCCTTAAATGGAAGAATTCGATTAAACCATTTCCGTGTTGGTTGATCTGTCGGCTTGACAAATTGTGATGGGATGTGTATCAAATAAAAAATTCGGACGTGATACCGAATGCCACCACATGGCAGACATCAGAGACTCTGATCATGTCATAGCCGTCAAGCCGAGACTTTTGCCAGTTTCTCATGGCGATTTATTTAATGTTAAAGCAAGTGATAGTTAATGGAACGTTCAAGTGTGTAAAATGACCAGCAGTTGTTCAGATAGTTGTGGGACGGGTCGGATCTAATGGATGTAATGGCGAGAAATGACGTTGTTGCGTGTTTGGTGGTGACTCCATGCTTGGTTGCCATGTTGAATTCTTCTGATAATGTTAATTGAGCGCCATCAAATCGAGTTTTTTGCACCTTGGGTAATATACACCACTTTACTGTTATTAAGCTGCTGCCGAACATTTTTGTCGAGGGACTTTTAGCGGAAATACCGTAGGAAGGAAGCGGCAAGTTTAAATTTTCGGTTTGTTTTAAGGAACCGCTAGGTAAACTAACTGACATTAATATTACAGGAAAGGTGTGTCTGCCAAAGTGCGACATGCTCACGCAATCCAGTCGATTCTGAAGGCTTGTGGTAACTTTGAAGACAGTCGAAATTCCGGGTTTAAAGGCCAATAAGGAGGTGTTAAACCAAGTACTTCGGAGGATGTGGAGTTTGCAAACATTGTTGGCGTTAGTTAAATATACAAAAACGTGTTGGAATGGTAAATTACAATTGGTAATTCTTGGCCTGATCCTACCTGAGGCATGTGGCAAGTTTTGAAATGTTGGCGTTATGACAGTTGTCAGGAATCTCGTATTTTATATGATGAAAAGCCACCCTGAAGGATTTGCCATCCAAGAACCAACCGGGCCAAGACACGCAATGGTAAAGGATGATCCCGAACAGATTGCATTGTCTTAAAGCGTATTATAAAACTTGGGTTGTTTTGCTTATGTGTTAGCGATGTTGAAAAAATATTGGCGATAACAGATTTATACAATAGAGAGACGATGATAAGAGCGATAACAAGAAATATAGCTGGACATGTCAGAGCCGAAACAGGAAAAAGGGTCAGCAGAAAAACCGGCTTATCAATTCCAAGATGGTGTGAAAGGGCAGGAGCGGAGCATGGGAATTGGCGGCTTGAAAGTTGGAACAGAGGTCTGGAGTGACACTTGGATGAAAAATTGCGGGAAATTCTGAAAGATTTACGGTGGTGAGAGGTTCATTAAATTAAAAGGCAACAGCGGGGAAGAGGAATCATGGCTGAATCTCGGGTTTGAGAACAAGATTCAGAACGTACGTTGAGGGCGGTTTGCGAATTTGTTGGATTTAAGACGATTGATGATTCTTGGTCCAGTGGAATGTCAGTTGAAACTGATTCTGACTTCTGACAGACAGGTAGAAAGCTGAGGCTTTTTTACGGAGTTTGTTTAGTACATGAGTAAATTGGCTTGATATTTAGAACCGCCTGCTGGTCCTGCTGTCTCGTTTACTCTGAAGTATAGTTTGCCATTCTGGATTCTGCAATAACGGCCCAGGTGCTTTGGAATGTTTTAAAAAATAAATCGAGTTACATTACAAGTTGGACAAGTCAGTTTACAGGAGTAAATGGTAAATGTGTATTTAGCTGTGTTGTGATTAAAGTTGTGGTGAAGGAGGCGGATATTTGTAATCTGATACTGGAATGGATCGTGTGGGAAAAGTTGTCAGAGTTCACATGCGGAAAAGTGTTTGCGTTGTTGTGGTACAGTAACAAGGTTGGAATGGCAGGGAATTTATTTTGCAAACCGTTAAACGGATCAAGTTATATAAGCAAAGCAAGCTTTGCTTCCTGCCACATTACCAATAAGACGCTAATGGTTTTAACAATGTTGAGCGAGTAATTGTGGGATCAAATCAGGTTTTGGAAATTGGTAAATACGTGAGTAAGCTTGCTTGGATCCCATTATACTTGAGTATGGGCAACTTTGGCTTGTTGTCTGACAGCCAACACTAATGCTGTCATTGGATGACGCCTTCTTTTTCCATATTTGTAGCAATAATCGGCCGGCGGTATACATTAAATTAACGTTATACTTGTTGCCGGCCCAAAGATCTGACATTTGATAAATGCGTTTGGCCTATGTAAAGTAGGGGGGGAAAGCCGCGGATTGTAGTGGGCTGGTGCAGGTGATTGAATTTAGATGAAATGACGTAATCTGTAAAATTTGCCAATTTTCAGGTGAGGTTTTAGTTTTTAAGCGTATGTTGTAGCATGTGATACGATTTTGTTTGTAAAATATTCAAGCCGGAAAAGGAGACAAATATTTTTGGACCATAAGTTTTGGTTCTTTGTTTGGGTTAGACCAGAAATATATATTTAATTTGGTTCATCAATGCTGATGGATGGGAGCCTAGGAAGTAGAAATGAAATCTGAATCGGATGGGCGTTTTTTACTGCTGAAGTCAAGTGACTGGGATCAAGTTTTATTTTAAACGAAAAAATGATGTTATATACTGAAACGATTGGGTCAGATAGCCATCGGAATTCAGAGCAGCAGCAGTTGGTCTTCGAAGTTGCAGAGAGTGTCATTCAAGTGAAGGAAAAAAATTTGGATGTTCTGAGCGAGCATTGAAAAGTTTTGACAAGTGGTTCAAGTTTGAGAAAAAGTCATAAAATTATTTGGGGGTGAAGAAAAACTTGTTGAACAAGACTTTTGCAGGGAGTGTAAATTTTTATTTGTGAGTGACAGCGGCATGAAATGGATGAGAAATGTGGTGATAAAATAGTAAATTGGCAAACAAATAAATTGTGGAGCAGTAGCTTTGACTGTACGATACACTAAATCAGAAGCTGTGTTCAGTAGCTACTGGGTGAAAAAATGAAAATGCCAGGACTTTTTCGGAAATCTTCGAAGCGAAAAAGTAAAAGTCGGAGCAGTACAAGGAGGCGGGCTGCTGTTGGGGCGCTTAGTTCGGCGTCTTCTGTGAGGTCTGGGCATCGGCGGAAGAAGGTAAAATTTTAAATTGTCAAAACTGTTGGAAGTTTGGTGGCTGACTTAGGAGTAAAAATTATAAGCTTGTTTGCAAAGGTACGGCGGAATGCGCAGGTAATCATAATGAATGTCTCTTGACTTTTGAGCGCATTACTCAAGGGAGATTTAAGCAGGAATTAAAAAGTTTGGAATGCAAGACATATGTTCCAAGATGTAATTTGTAAGGATTCGTGAATATATGTATACAAACTGCACGTGTTTGTGGTTTTGAAAAAATCGCCAATGGCAATAGGTTGTAAAACATACAAACAAAATGAGGGTTAGCAGGAGCTTTATGAATTTTTAGCGATTCTGACTGACCGCAATCCGGCAGCCATTGAGTTTTTTTGTGCCAGTTAGCTGACGCCGAGTCATTGAGTAAGGTTTACGGTTTAAGGCTGAAAAATTAGAGTTTTATTGTTGGACGCAGATTTGAGATGAAAAGGTTCAATGATTTTGATATTGGAGATAAAATATTCAGTTTTCTGAAAGTTGAAGAAAGTTGTCGAGACTAACAAAAGAAGAAACGAATTTGTCAGAATTCACAATCCGTTGCATGAAAGTTGGCGAGCGATAGGGACAATTAGACTGAATTAAATTGATTGGATTGGGTGGACGTGGTGAATATTAAGTAAGTAATTTCAAGTCTGATGGACGCAAGCAAAGGTTGAATAGAGAATTTTTGACATAATTAGCACTGTTGTTTAGCACTGCAGCAGCTTCTGAGGTTGGTGAAAGTGCATGTGTATAGCGACTGTTTCAAAAGTCTGATGGCTTGGGCACGAATGGGTCAATTAGCTGACTGGGGGATCAAGTTGATTTGATGGAATTAATCAACAGAATTATAGCTATCGGATTCTCAGCTAGCAGCTTGAAATTACATGTTTCCGTGGTGGCGGGTCATTAATGTCTTTTAGCGTTCAAATTATATGGAAACGGTCGTCGAAGCTATTGGCTTGGCACAGCTTCCGAGGAAACGATGGATAATTTCAGCTGGGTTTTGAACTGAACCGTTAGCGATGCATCGTTCGGAAGTCACGGAATCTGTGAAGAAATTATACAGTGCCGCCGCCACCGTCCGACTAATATTCTTCTGATAGTGTTATGACGATACGGTGGATTACACAGTTTGAAATGTTGATATTAGCTTTGAAAGAGCGGAAACAGATGGATTAATACGAGTCTAAACGAATGTTTGATGGGGCAGTAGAGGGCGTAATCGATTTGAAACGGTTAGTCGGAAATTAAAAATATGGTGCTGGCGCTATGTTGAGGTATCTGCTGACTCAAGTGAGTGAATTGGCATTCGGCGTTTATATTAGCTGATTCGGAAACTGTCAGAGACAGTCAAAATGTCCCAGGGGATTCTCTCAGGAATTCAGGAAGGAAATGCATTTACTGACAACGTGAAGTTCTTCTTTATGACCGAATCCTGCCGTGCAACTTTTAGTAAAAGTGTCATGAATATTTGAAGCTCTTGTTGATGTCCTGGAAATTGTTGAGGACATGTCGAGGAAATGTTGGGTGGAGCTGGAAAAATTGTGTATATTTTTGGATGTTTCGGAGGAAGGGAATTTTTTGGAAGGTGGCTGAAACTGCGTGTATCTGTTGAGGTTTGACAGACGGGAGTCAATAAGAAACGGATGGGATGATGGAATCAAAGGGTTGATGAGACGGAAAAAGAAGAGCAATTTGTAGGCAAAAAAGGGCGTAATTTTTGTACAGCTGCATCTGGCGGCAATGTTAATGTTGTTGGTGGAAACAATTAAAAGACACGAGTATATATATGGGGTGCAGATGGAGTGAAGAGAAATTGCTTTGTTTTTAGAACAACACGTTTCAAAATATTCTTCTTTTGTATACAGTTTGAAAAAAGGGTGCTGGAAATGATGAAAGTATCGTTTTTGTTCAGAAAAAAGAATGTTGATGGTTATGGCGGAGGCAGCGGGCGTTTTCCGCAGCTCGTTTGTCAAAATGGCAGGCGGGTGCCAAGAGTGTCTGTTGAAATTTTCTAAAATGGGCGCTGAAATAAGAGCTGGGAATCTTGACTAGAAATTTGAGGTATCAAGGACAATTTTGAGTGAAAAGAGGTAAAATGCGGAAGTTTCTCAACAGAGAAATGTTGAGATTGTGAATACTGATTACGGTAAGAAGATGGAGCTTGCGTTCTTACAAATTGATTGTTTGTAACTTGTAAAAGTGTTGAGCGGAGTAAAAATCTTGATACGGGAGTTTAGGCCGCAGCTCTTACGTAAAAGCTGTTGATCTTCTCGCCAAAGGCCTGAAGTTACACAATTGGTGGCTTCCAGGCATTTCAGCTATAAGCCATACAAATTGCCGGAGGGCAAATTTACAAACGGGAAAGAGAAGAGCTGGAGGATTCCCTCTGTCAGCTCCATGTTGTAATTGTCAAAGATAAAAAGGTGTACAGAGATTTTATAGGGTTTACACGTGAAACTTCACATCCTGTAAAGCTCAGAGAGGAACATGATTTTTGGCTGGACTTGATGAGCATGTAATTGTATTTTTGTGAGCCAACTTTACCGCCTCAGGTCATGCGATGGAGAAAAATCAATAGGACTGCAAAAAGGCACGTAAATATATAAAAGACCTTTTGGCCCTTGCTTTGTTGTGGTGGTGTAAGTTTAAGAAAGGCTTTGTATGGAATTACGATGTTGAAATACCTTGGACCTTGATGTGTGTGTAAAGGCCCTTTAACTTGTTCAAGGGTCGGGGTTGGTCGGAAGGTTTTTACAGGGAGAAGTATATAATATATTGTTTGAAGTTGTAATGGATACTAGAGGACTTATGAGGGACCGAGAATGCGGCCTTGGGAATGTGTGGAGGTACTACTGGAGCCAGGGCGTTCAAACTCCAGTTGGTCGAACAGAAGCTTCAGGAGACCAAAGAGCTTCGAGCTATTTTGTTCGAATTGGTGCGAAGCACCTCATGGAGCACCTGCCAAGTGTGACTTGGTTCTGGATTCTCCAAGTTAAATTGCCTTGTAAACCTCCTACCAGGTTACGTTATTCGTTATTCCTCCTTATATTGGTTGCGTGTGAAGAGGGGTGGGGGCGGATTGTTATCAGGTGCTATAAGGTGCATTGTTGTTGTTGCCGAGGGGGAAGATATGATGATGCGGTGAAGTGGCCAGTACTGGAACCACTGGAAAAACACTGGAAGTTTTGTGTCCGTTGGTAATAATGAGTAGTGGGTACAGGTGAGCATGCTCGGAAAGTGTTGGAAGTGTTGGGAATTGGTGGATTGGTATATACCCCTGACAGCAGGCCGTACATAAAATCCGTTCTTTGAATCGAAGCGTATAAATGGATGTTGGAGGGGCAAGTTTGACTTTTAGTGGGTTTTGTTTTTGGATTGTTGTAGTCCTGCATGCAGTATCGTAGTCGAAGTTGTCTTTGGATGATGATAAAGAATGATGATGTTTCGTTTACATTTGTTCTGGTCGTCGTGGGATGTGTTTTGATACTTGAAATAGAGAGAGAGTCGTCTGGTCGGACGAGATTGTTAGAAGAAGATAAAGGGTTTAACGTTGTTGGACGACGAGAGTACAGGACTGACTGTGGGGATGAATTGGCTTTTTAGCTTGTACTTGAGAAGAAAGCAATGATGGGAGCAAGTTGGAAGCTTGAGCGAGCAGGTGGATAAGGGCTGTGAAATTTACACAAAGAACGAGTTGTTTTATATTATATACCGGTGATGCTGGTGGTTGTGGAAGAACAACAATGTTGTTTCCCTTGGACGTTACGTATCTTGTTGGATTGCTCAAAGACGATTAGGATTCGGGGTGCGCTTCACACAGTAAGGGCTCAAGTCTGAGAGGCCTGAAGAAAGATATAAAGTTGGGGAGTTGTGGGGCTACTACGGCCAGTAGTAAAGTAACAACGTGGGGATGGCCAAGTGCAAGGTTGTTTGTGGTGGAATTCGACAAGGATAATGGAATTCGGATAAGTTGAGGTGATTTCGGTGGGTAGAAGTAGTGCAAGTGGTGCAGTGATTGCTGAGAGTGTCAAATGGAACAAGTTGAGATGTATTGTTGTAATGGTTTGGGCCTGTTGAATTTTTGATGACGATAAATCTGTCCGAGTGGGTCGTTTGTTCTCGAGAAGATATGGGAAGAAGACTTGGAAGACTACTAATTATCAGTGAAATTTAGAGGAGTGTTTGTTGGTTCTTGTTGAATGTGGTCGTTGACGGGGCTGTAATGAGAATTTGGGTGTGGACTCCAATCATTGGAATCGGGTTGATTCAAGACCAAGAAAATTTTTGTAGTGTTGGTCAGTTGGTAGTTTAGTTGGTGGACAAGATCAGGGTTGGCTGGGGGCGCAGAATGGACGCAAAGTTATGAGTTTGTAAGAGTGCAAAAAAGTGAGATTTGTTGCGAATATTTTAAAAGTGAAAAAGATGCCGGATGTGGCGGGTGTCAATGGAGGGTTTCGACAGCAGCAGCAACATCAGCAGCCTCAGGTAAAATTTTAATTAAGGAGAAACAATTGATAAGGGATAAATATGAAGGGTTGAGGGTTGGTTAAAGAATCTGGAAGATCCATTAGGGGATGTGACATTTTTTTGAGATTTAGATAAGAGTGGAATGTTGCGGCGGCGGCTTCAAGTTTTGTGTAAGGAGAAAGTGTCATCTGCAAATTCTTGTGGAGTGCAACAGGTTGACAGATTTTTTTAAATTCAAAGAGGTTAGCTTGAAATACGCATAGTTTGTTTTTTGAAAAATTGTTGATGATGATTTTATGAGGCGGGTAAAATATTGCACGAGGCTGTAAAAAATTAAAGGGTTGCAGTTTTACTACAAAGGCATCGTAAAATTTTTTGGATACATGATTCCGTGTAATTTGGAGCAATTCAACGTAAGGTTATGATGATTATACGAGGAGGTGAGAGAAAAAGAAGAAGTTGCAAAAGACGACGACGGCGGTTTACTTTATGAATACATAAAATAATTGTTGGGTTGTTCAAGTGGCCGTCATTCCGTCATATAAAGTTGGAACTATAAGGCAAAGTCGAGAGTGAATTTAAGCTCGGGTTTCATCAAGGCAATTTAGACCATAGCTTGATTGTTGTGTATGAGATGAAGTTTACAAGGTTGTTATGAGCCAAGTCGTTTGGACTTGTTCTAATCAAGCTTATAAGAGCGGAAGAATTAAGACAGGTGAGTGAATCAAGTGGATTCAAGTTAACGGATTGTATTCAAAGTTTCGCAGGACCGAATACATTTACTTCGCCAACTTCGCTGTGTTTTGAAGAATCTCTCGAGTTTACAGCAGCGTCGATATTGTTGCTGGCTGGCGGTAGTGTCGTGTGTGGACTTGTTAATGAGGGGGAAATACGGGTTGAGGTCCAAAAAGCGCTTGATAATTTTTGATGATGATCGAGTATAGTGTGCTGGTTTGAAATTGCTGTTTATGAGAATGTGTTTCGGACCGGTTGACAATGAGCTGTGCTTTTAGTAAGCATTATAAATACCCGAGGAATAAAAAACTCAGGTGTTTTAATACAAGGAAGCTTTACAAATTGTTGTTGTTATTGAGAGCCAGTAAGCATGGGAGGAAGAGGATGATTAATATTAAAAGAAGAACAAGTTTGTGGCGACTTGTATCAGAGTAAGATTCAGAGAGTATATTTTTTTCTGCCTGATTTTTGTTGTTTAAACAAGGTCCATGATGGATGCTAAGGGCGAGTCCTTGCAGGACGTCCAAGAAGCCTATGGCGTTCCAGGATTGTCTGTATACGTAATGAGAAGGAGATAAGTGCATTTGTTGCGCTGCAGAAGAAGAAGAGGACTTTGTCCAGTTGGTTTCTTGAGGAGAATCCGGCATATGATTAATGCCCAGGCTTCAGGTTCGCTGAAGCCCTTGTTAGTAAGCAACCGAAAAGAGAAGATGAGCTAGAAGTTGAAGTCGAGTCCAAGGACGTTCAAGTTTTTTGTTGGAAGTCCAGTCGAGTCGAGATTAAAGATGTGGTCAGAAGTTGGTAGATTTCGGTCCTTATAGTGCTTCATCATACACGTTAGATGAGGAGGCAGAAGGACTGAAAAGTTGGAAGGAATGCAGTTTTTTAAAGGGACTGGCAAGGGAGAGAGTAAAAATCTATTGCTGGACAAGTAGGCTTTTGAAAAATCATGCGAGATAAAGGTGAGATGTATCCGATGATTAGATTATAATGAGATGAGATGGGAAGCAAATTGATGCTGGATAAGCAAGAAGAGATAATGATGAAGATGCGAATATAGAATATACGATGGCTCATAACAAAGAAGGCGAAAAGCTACCGGGATACACGAAAAGGTGAAAAGGCAATTGAAATTAAAGAACGGACAGGTGTTCAGACTTGAGAATGAAGGAAAATGCATTTTTTGATGATGCTGGTATTTTTAAAGAGGTGAGAAACTTGCTTTGTGGAATGCAGGTTTGAGCAAAGAAGGTCAGAGAATTTTTATTATTTACTCAATGAGCAAAAGTAAGTCGCTTGCAATAAGGGAAAGTTGATTTGGGGAATCAAAGTGAGAATGATGGCGAATATTAGGCCAGGGCAGAAGTGATCAAGGTCTTGTCTGTGATTGTACGAAATAAAAGAGCTGATATCAAGCTAATCGAGTTGATTACAGGTGTTTTGTGTCCAGATGTGGAAGTAACCGATGCAGTTGCACATAATCAATTAGTGAAAGAGAGATAAGAATGGGGTTTTGGCAAAAAGCTAAGTCAAAAGCTTGTTAGTAAACGAACAAGTGTTGGAGTTGAACAAGCTCGTGATTAATGGCACACGATTAAATCAAAGGTGAACAGGCATTGTTTGTAAAGGTGCAAATTACTGTTAATTCAACTTGAAAATTTCATGGGCTTGTTCACAAGTTTTGTTGTAAAAATGTGCGAATTCGCGTGCAGGTGTTGGTGAAAATGTATTGAAGAGTGATTAAATTTCTCTCTGCGATTTGAACAATGGAATGTGACGATCTGGTGCATGTAGTCAGCTGTGGATTGAAAAAATCTGCAAAGTGCATTAAAAGCAGTGGAGTTGAAGGATACGGAATGATAGCTGGGAGTCATCATGGCGGGAATAGGGTAAGGCTTTTTGAGCAAGAGCCAGAGGGCGTGTGTGTCAATCAAAAGGGGTGAAATTGCAGGATTTGCTTTGAATTTAGCGGGGTTCGAAAAATCATATCAAGTTGTTAAGTGAGCAGCTCGAGGGTGATCAAGTTGTACAGAAATTATCGAAAGCTGGCTGAATATAAATGAAAGCAAAATTGACGTTTGTTTGTATGTGTATTGACAGGGTTCGGACCGCGGCGTGGCCTGGGAGTACCATTCGGTGACGTTGACTCGAGTGCCGGGCTATGGCTTTGGAATCGCCGTCAGCGGTGGGCGTGACAATCCTCACTTTGCAAACGGTGATCCGGCAATCGCAATTTCTGATGTTCTCAAATCGGGGCCTGCTGAGGGCAAGTTGTTGTAAGTTGTTGTTAATCGATAATTGACTGTTATTGTTTTTGAGGTGTTTAATGAGCAAGTGTTAATTTGGTTGCAGAGTTAATGACAGAATCCTATCGGCGAATGGGATTTCGTTGGAGAATGTCGACTATGCTACTGCAGTTCAAGTACTTCGTGATTCGGGGCCAAGCGTTCAGCTGGTGGTCAAGCGGCGGGTGGTGTTACCGCAGGGAGAAAGCAGTGTGCTTAAGGTGACGCTGACCAAGAAGAAGCGGAATGAAGGTGAGTTGGGTGATAATAAATTGTGCAAAAAATTAGAATCGGGACTTATTGATTTTTTGTGTCTTTTAGATTTTGGAATAATCCTTGGCTGCAAGCTGTACATTAAAGAAGTGACAAACAAGCTGGCTGACAAAGAAAATGCGTTGACCGAAGGCGACATTGTTCTCAAGATTAACAACAACAGTACTGACGGAATGACACTGAAGGAAGCTAAAAAGTTGATTGAAGGATCCAAAGAGAAATTGCAGTTGATGGTGAAACGGGAGAATGGAGGATCGAATCAAAATCAACATGGGATGGTTAATGGAGGGGCTGTTGGTGGGTACGCGCTGGGGTCTCCAATAAATGGAGCTGTGGGACAGCTTCAGACGCCACAGGGTGGGTTTAAAGGTGTGTTGAGATGTGCAAAAAGTATATGGGCTGAAATGGTGAAAATTGATTTTGTTGTGTTCACAGGTAGCAATTACTTGGAGCTGATGGAAAGTCGTCCTTCGTACTCTAGTCAGAACTTGTACGTACAACCTCCGACTCGAGATGCTGGAAGGTTGAATCGAAGTGGGATGGAAGAAGATAAGAATAATTTGATGAGGTTGAGACGAGGAGAACATCATGGAGGGACTTCGGGGATGGTGTATGACCCGCCACCGCCACCAAGGCCGCCGCCGCCCAGAGATGGAGGTACAGGTCGATCAAAAAATGAAAAGAGTATAGCTAGAAAATGAAGGGAAAGGATTAACTGTTGTTATATTTTTAGATGAAATGGCGTTTGGTACTCCGGATCATGAAACTTATAGCTCGAGAAGACAGTTGGCCTATGATGAGGAGCCTCAAACGAATGGAACTGGGCCTCAACCGGGAACTTCAGGCTCAAGAAGAATTTCGAGCGAGCCGAGATATGTGTCGTTTGTGAAAGAAGGTGGAAGTGTTGGAATCAGGTTGACTGGTGGAAACGCTACGGGAATCTACGTTGCTGCTGTGCAACCAAACTCGCCGGCTGCAGCGCAAGGACTTGAGCCTGGAGACAAGCTGTTGAAGGCAAACGATACTGATTTGACGAATATGACCCGAGAGGATGCAGTATTGTTGTTGCTCAATTTGCAAGATGCTATCACGATGCTGGTTCAACATAGGCCAGATGAGTTTGAGGGAATGAAACAACATGGGGATTCGTTCTTCATCAAGACAAACTTCAACTACGAGAATGCAAGGAAGGGCGAGACGGCTTTCAAGCGTGGGGATGTGTTCCATGTGACTGATACTTTACATAATGGAACTGTGGGGTCGTGGGCGGCGTTTCGGGTCAACAAGTTGGGTCAAGATGGGGAAAAGTGTGTGATTCCGAACAAGTCTCATGCGGAAGAGTTTGCGATGAAGGATGTTTCCAAGAAGGAAGGAGCGGAAGTGACCAAGAGTGGAAGTTTCTTCAGGAGACGAAGGCCTGGTGGAAGTACTCGAAGATCCAAGAGCTTAAACTATGAAGAAATCTACAGTGAGACAATCAAGTTTCCGGCTTATGAAAGAGTGGTTTTGAAGCATCCAGGGTTCTTCCGTCCAGTGGTGTTGTTCGGGCCGATTGCGGATATTGCGAGAGAGAGATTGATGCGAGACTATCCGGAAAAGTTTGCCATGCCTTCAGCAGTGGGCGGCGATACTTCCGAAGGAGTGAAACCAATCAAGTTGTCTGGAATCAAGAACGTTATTGACCAAAACAAACATGCGTTGATCGATGTGACACCGTCTGGAGTTGAGAGGCTGCTGTTTGCGCAATTGTATCCGATCGTAGTGTTTTTGAAGGCTGAAAATAAACAGATTGTCAAAGAAATCAGGAATGGAGTTGTCAGTGGGAACAAGCAGCAGTCGTCATTGAGTTTGCTGAGGTAAAAAAAATTTTTAGTGTTGAAGCTCCATCTGGAGAATGCATGTTTTTAATGAAATGTCTATATTGCAGTCGTTCGCCAAAACGAAGACCAAGTACCAAGAAGCTGTTTGAAGACTCGTTGAAGTTGGAGAAGAACTACCCTCATATTCTGACCAATTCCTTGAACTTGTCCGAGTCCTGGTATAGAAGAGTCCGAGATGCCATTGATAGAGAGCAGAATAGAATGATTTGGGTTGCTGATGTAAAGGTGAGAAGAACGAAAAACCTCCAAGGTTTGGAGATGTACTAATTGAAATGGTGTTCGGTTTAGACGTATTTCCAGCATGAAAGTGTGCCAATTGGCGACTTCTTCGGGATCATTGCTAATTCCCAAAGCTATAATAACAACTATATTGCTAATACTAACCAAGCTGATCCAAGTAGACCGTTCACGCCGAGCACTGTTGCTTCTGTGAGCTATAACCACCACTTTGACGGCAACTTTTACAGGTTTGCCGAAGACGAGTTGTGGGAAAGTCAGTTAGGCTTTGTGTAGCAAAGTAATATTAAGTGTAACTATAGAATGTTTGTTCTGTCTGTAGTCTAATGTATCGTGTTGTTGTGTTGTTTGTGTGCTTTATAGACTCACGGATCCAGTAGTGACCCGCTAAGTACCCCTGCTGCCGAAGAAGACTTTTACCTGTTTCCCACTATTGCCTCACCTCGATATTCGTACGCTTCTTCACCGGAATCGGAAACTGAAGCTGATGCAGCCGAATTGAAAGACGCTACTTCTGCCGCCATGAACAAGTCTGCTTCGAACGTGTCCGTTAGTCATGAAGAACTGAATGGGTCTGTGCAACTTCCGAATTACAATTCACCTCCTCCGTATGCTGTAATGGCTGGAACGCCGAATGGCGAGTATCAAGTAAGATTACTGGAAGTTAGTTCGGTGAAAGTCAAGTCACGAAATTTAATACAAGGGATTTTGCAGGACATGTTCCGAATAACAAAGAAGCATCGAGACTTTTCACCGCCACCACCACAACCGCCGCCGCCGTTGACTAATGGAAACGGAAATCCACCAACGTTACCGAAGAATTCCAAGCTCATTTTGACACATTCACCTCCAGATTCACCGGTGGCAACTTCAAATTACTCCTCGCCTCCGCCTCCAGTAGATCGAAATAAGAAACCCAATGGGCTTACAAAGTCAGCGACTGAAAGGTTGTTTGGTGACCGGGAGAACTATGGAGTCATTTCGGGCGATCGAAGTGATACGAGAAGTAGTCCAATGAGAAATGTAAGATTTTGATAGAATTGTAAATAGTTTTGAATTTGTATTAAAGACTGACGATTCGGTGTTTTGATTTCAGGGATCAGCTTATCGGGAAGAAAACAATTACGACAACGCTTCCAGCTACCGCTGGACGACTCCCCAAAAGTTCTCTTCACAAACTACTCCACACCGAAATCAGTACAACAATGGGCATCATTCGGCAACGATGAACGGCGGAAATTCAGAACACGACCTGTACCATCGGTACACACGGTCGCCGGCGAACGGGATCGAGGATGCGCGGGAGGCTTCTCCAAAGTATGCGTACAGTTCGACAAATGGGTAAGATATCAAAATTCCGCTACGAAATGTAATCAAAGTTTCGAGAAAGTAATCTAAAAAGCTTGTGATCGTTCCAGAACTCCAAGATCCTCAGCTTACAAACCAGCGCCACCTCCAAAAACGTACAAGCCCGTACCTCCACCGAAACCACAAAAAATGTACGGAACATTCGGCATGACCAATGGCGGCGGATCCACAACCCCACTTCAAGAAAGCAACTACATGAACGGCAAATCACCAGATCCTTCCGTCAACCTTGACAATGACAATGGAGGCTTTGATTCTGGCCACGGTTCAAGTCTCGATAGAAGTAGCAGGAACTACAAATACATTTACCCTCCATCGTCCAGTCGGTTGACGCCTTCATCGACATCTTCCGCTACCGCTGCTGCAGCAGCTGTTAATCATCAACCTTACTACTTAAACGTGCCTGTTCCGAAGAACCAACCTGGTTCGATTCAACAGAGCAATCATCATCCAATCGACCTTACCAATAGGGAACAGCGGGGATCAGCCTTCGAATTGTATAGAAAACCTACAGAATTATCAGTGCCTCCGCAGCAGCATCATCAGCGTATTTATCGTTAGCTATAGTTTCATAAAAACGCTTACCTTGTAATAATTTATGGTTTATGCCAATCTTGTGTACACTTGTTGTTTTACGTTTGACTGGACTTTGTGCCATTGCATACATACTTTTATCGTTTGTACTTTCTTATACGTCTGAATTCCATTGTATAATCATTTCCGCTGTAAATGTACTCATTGCTCAATGTTAAAGACATGGTGTCACTGTTAAAGTGTATAGTTTAGTGTACAGCATTACAGAGTTGTTGAATCCAGAGCTGTATGACGTTAATTGCAAGTAACGTATGTTTGTCCATATAAACTTGAGCATGAATCTCAATTTTAAGAATGATTTGTTGAAATTAGAAAAATCGTGTAGTTTTCAAATACAGTAATTTATGACTCTGAGCATATAGCAAAATCCATGTTCACGCTATCAGAAATGACAATAAAGAAACTGCCATCTTTTAATGAAAGAACGGATAGATTGAATTGGTACAGGGACAGGGACTGTAAGTAGTCTCAAGTCTTGAGCTATAAACCGGTCTGAAATTTTGGGAAAAAATGAGTTACTTGGAATACTGAAGGTTATCATGAAGATTATAATAATAACAGCCGTCACGCTTCATCATGCCGTCGCTTCGCCAGCGTCGGTTCAGCTGTCCGTAAGCCATAATACCAAAACCGGTTTCGCTCCGATTAACAACACATGTTGGCTCGACCACAAAGTTTCATTGAAAACGCACACCTGAGCTGTTGAATTTAAGGAAATCCTGAGGTGTACCACAGGATTATAACGCTGTTTTGGAGTGTTGTTCTTCGTTTCATCAAAACAACTGTGGCAGTTAAGGCTAATCATCAGGTTTCTTCTTTTGCGCGACACCTGGGTGCTGATGTTCCTGGCTCGATTCATGCAACCAGGCTCGTTTGGTTGGCCCAGTTCGAAGTCTCGTTGTGGAAGGTTCAACCTTCAAGGTTGGTTGGCGGCGGTGTATCCATAAACTGATACAGTTATGACAGACTGGTTCTTCTTTCTGAGATTCTATTATTTATCCGTCAAATATGATGCATTGCGAATCCTGAAACTTGACAGTTGACAATTTTGGCGAAATTGAGTTGGCAGCGAAATCTGGCTATTGAAACCTGTTTGATAACATATAAACTTGGCCTATTGTTGAAATCGAAGGTTCATGCGGTCGTAACGCAGTATCCGAATCTGTCAATCCTGTTTAAATTTAGGTTTACACGAGACAACTTTCACTGCGCAACCTAACGATGACAATCGCGTTACAATTCTAGTTTAGCAGGAAACGATGGTTAATTTGGGTAATCAAAATTGGCCCTTACTCTAAAAATAAAAGAGGCCGCCGCCGGTGACTCAAAGTCTGAATATCGCTAAACTTGTTATTCATCCAAAAGGAACTAGGACATAAATCAATTGGCGTTCGCATTGATAATCTTGGAGCAATGTACAGAAAAAGTCTTGTTTCTAAAAGTATGGACAATTATGTATCATACAATGTAGTAAAATCAGTTGGTCGACTTCAGTAAGTTGAGTAAAATAGTAAAATGTAGTAGAAAGCTGATACATTCCTGAATCCTATATCAATACAATAGTATGTGCGCACACTTCACTTCATTATAGACACCATTCAAGATAGTCTAGTTCCATTATTATATAGATATTGCGAAAATATTTACATTATGCTGCGCATGCAAGTACTTGAAATAATAATGACTGTCTTAGTACATAACTGACAAAGTACATACTGTTTTGAAATACCGCGTGAGACAAGATACTATAGCACACGTATGGTCATTATCAATAATCTAATGTTCTGTGGGCGTTATAATCGCTGTCAACGGTAGCACACATGGACATACCGACTGATATGATAATTACTTTTACAGATCACCACTCTCCAGCGTGAGTAAACTGGAAATAACTCTGTAATTATATACTAGTTAGCACTTTTGAAAATAAAACTAGATAATTTCTCGCTAGTTATTGGTTTCTCCTTGCCGTCGTCGTCGCAAAGGTATTTACGTAAGGTAGGAGCGGCGGCAGCAGTATAGTAAATAATATAAATGGCATAGTTGTTTGTTCAGATTTTGTACTTGTTGAAAGAATCCATTACGTATACGTCGGAACCACTCGCTGATGTACAGGACTAAGCTGAGACCGTGATGGTACGACAGGGATAAAGTTCTTGGAGCTCATTTGTTCTTGAAGAAGAAATACATTGTTGGTGGACGATGTTCCGGAACCCATCAAGTCGTCAGCTCCTAAATGAGCCGTATGGCGAAAGTCTGTAGGGTTTCCGATCATGCTTCGGTCAATTTTCCGCCTCTGAAAAAAAACACAATTTCAAATCAAAATATATCCTTTTACTTTTCAACTTGAATTAAAACTTGTTAGAAACATATTTCTTACTTGAGGTGGAGGTGTCGCCGGCATACAACAAATAAACAACTGGAGTAGATCTGATGACGACTGGATGTTTCTCGGAGACATGATGACGACTTTTGAAGCAACTTTTGTTGATTGATTACAGTTGATCGATGTTTGATGTTGTACGTCAGGAAAGCAGTCTTGGAATTAATTACTCTTTCAAAACTTGTGGGAAGCAGTTCTTTCTCCTCTACTTCAATATCTTCTTGTCCGTTTTCAGTCACTCAGCACGTATTACGCATAAATTACAAAAGATATCACAGACTTGCAGTGATAGTGACTGTATACTGGAGTACTTCCGGTTCAACTAATGCATCAGTAGCAGAGGATTCTAGCGAACTTTTCACTTGATTAGTCATCTATCGGCAACATATATCTGGAACAAAACATTTCGCAATCAGATAAATTAAGTCAGTCGAACATAAACAACAGCAAGCAATTGATTGTTTACAAAATTTTCACACTAAATCATAGAGCAAACAAAGCAAGAAAATTACAAAAACTCAATGACCATCATCATCAACTTACCAGAATGTAAACAAAGGCCGTTTTCAAACCCGAATGTCTCGTATTTTCATGAATCACATGAATCCTTTGATTTCGTTACCAAAAAAACTGTTTAGCACCGTTGAATTCATAAAATTTCACAAGAAAACCAATCGAAAAATCTGTAAAACAGCTGATCCCAAAATGGTGACGTTAGCCGCGCAACTGCAGCTGACTTACTGTCAACTACTGACTGTTTCGATGATGACAAACCACACCTTAAAATAGATTGTTGGTTTTTGATTGTCGAAAACCAGAATATTTTGTTCACTTTTGATTGCAACCAGAAAAACTTGGTGAATTTAAAATAATACTCGATCGGTTGGTTTTAGTGGTTGGTGGCGAAGGCGAACAATTGATTCAAGTGCGAGAGGAGAAGATGAAGTGTTTATAATGCTCGAGGCGATTCTCTATTCTCTTTGCATGTAATCTGCAATGGTTCTCTACGGGATCAACATGATCATCTTTGACGTGTAGATACATCTTATGCACGGATCAATAGGCAAGCGAAGCGCTTCCCGCAGCTTATATTCTGCAGGCCCACATTGATCAAACGCTGTTTGGCTTCGATACGGCCGCAGCGTCGTAAGAAAAATCGACCATCATCCATCATCCACCTACAAAAGTGTGGAGAGAAGTCTGACTGAGAGAAGCAGAACCGAATTGTAATTCAAAATCTGCAAACAACTTGAATGTATTCAATGGGAAATTGGATGATGAGCTCATGTCAGAATACTAATGGTTTGCGAATTTGCAAAAGACGTCTCGAAATAGACACCAGGTT
>JAQGBJ010000938.1:0-29069 GCA_034698345.1 Sphaeridia pumilis | reverse complement strand
AACGTACCAAGGGAAATATTATGCGTGAATGATTCTGAATGCTTGTGATTATGGCTTGCGGCTTTTAACAAGCAAAATAAGTCTCTTCAATATATTCATGCGCTTTCCGATTCATTGTGCGAATTTAGTAAAAAACTAGTGGATTTAAGCAGAACCGTGTGGTCTAATCCATGCGGCCATTTTGAGCGCGGTGAAAGTTGTCTTTGAGAAGGAACCGTTGATGGACAAGGCGGTCGATTTGGCAATGAAAAAAACAAGGTATAAAAGGGAGAGTAAATGGGACTGTTGTGGACATAGTTGCGGTTTACTGTTATGTGCTATAATTTCCGCCTTTCTTGCATATCATGTTTCCATGTTTGTCACAAAACTGTTACATGTACAGCCGCCTTTACGCATCAATACAACGGCTTATATATGTACTTGTGATGTATACATCAGGTTATTAGTATTGAGCGACCACACGAAAGAGCTTGTAATTCTTGTCTGTCGTCAAAGGGTTGATACTATTTGTGGTCGTCAAGAGTCAAGAATCAGAGTTGTGTGCTGCGGTATTAAATGTATGTGGGATCAGAAGGAATACTTGAGGAAAGTAGTCTCGAAAACTTGCGGTCTCTTTTTGCAAAAGTTCTCGCCGACTTGAATGGACAGTCCTTCTTACTAAAAGTATGAGCAAGTATACTTGTTCCAGTCGTCAAAATCATTGCATGTTTACAAGTCGTTCTCTTGTATCCATTTAGTACCCAAGATGCGGCAAAATAAATTGGAAGAACAAAGAAAGGGTAGTTGTTGTTTGAACTGCGTGGGCTGTCCGAGGCAATTTTTCTTGCCGTCTGTTGATGTGGAGAAAAGGTCACAGTGCGAGTATTTATGGTTCCGATATTTGATGTATTGCAAGACGAATTCGATTGACAAGGTTGCAAAGCGTGTGTATGTGTGAGTATATAGTGAAACGCCTCCTGCTCCTGCTTTGTGACACTGTTAATGGCTGACCAGTAGCGTAAATGCCGTCAGAAGAGTAATGGGTAATAGCGGAATACAGAAGTATTTTATAGTATAAACCAAATCAATGGGAAAATGCTTGGGAAAGAGAATCATATACATGTCAAGGCACTCAATAATGCGGCACACGATCGGGCCATTAGTGTCTCCTTCAATTTCGGCAAAGCGCCGCTCGCTCACTCTGTGGCTGGAAACCGGAATTACTTGGCCAGGTTGAAGGATCTATTGAGAGAGCGGGAAATTTCCGAAACTTACGTTACCCGCCCAGCCTATGCTTCCTGAGAGGTAGAGGACGGACTCGTTAAAGTGTTTGTAAAAAGTTTATAACGCTGCAGCAGGTTGCCGAAGCTGTTGCTTAGCAAGCAAATTATAAAGAGAAAGCGTGCTCTGAGATGGAAAGAAAGTTGCTTTTTTACATGCTCTTTCATCCAGGAATTCCTGACCGTAAGCCTCTATTGGATTGTAAAGAATGTTTCACGTCACCAAAAATGTTTCATTCACCACATGGAGAAAAAAAGCCTACTTCATGTGCGAGTACCAAGTTTACCTCCAGCAATGCTGAAGTCAGCGAGCTCAGAATCCCATTCTTCTCCCTGCTACCTACATCCAGCGACGCATTTCAACTCTGTTACTGAATAGGGAATCATAATTGCATTTAGGTGGGAAATTCAATTTCCTCTGACGGAGTAAACCAAAGTGACAATTGGCTGAACGCTTGAATCGATTCAACTTTGATTAAAATATGCATATATATATTCCGTCCAGAATGTGTTCGTCGGAAGTGGCCGCCGCGAATCAACCTTTTCGAGCTGAGCTGAGGCTCATATTCAATTTTGTTGCAGCAGTATTGGGCGATTGTAACCAGCTGCAAATTCTAGGGCCAAGCAAGCTAAGCTACGTGAAAGTTTAAAGACTGTGTATCCTACGAAACTGGTGGATGGAGCAACATACACGTTTGTGATTCATTAGGCTAAGCTTCGAAACGGTCTAATTAGTAGAATGTAGATTCTACTCTGGAAGTCAGAGTCAGTGCAGAGATCTGACTAACGACTTGTGGGGTATTGCAAAGGCGTCAAGAAGACCAGGTCTCTCAGGAAAAGGCTGAAATGAGAGCTATTCAAGTTTCGAAATGTTTAGGCAAGAGTCACGTTCGCGTTTCCATGTAATTTTCGAGCTTATTCAAGCTATTCCAGAGAAGCCGCTGCTTGTATATCTTTGGTAAACAATGGGCTTTTTCGTATTTTCCAGTTACGAGGGGCTCTTAAATACAAGTATGAATATGAAAGTCGGAATGAATGTAAAACCATTCGCAAAATAATAAGCTACCGATTTCCAAAAATCTGCATATCCATCCACAATAGGCTATAGACGATGAAGCAAAATGTAAAGCGTACAAAAATATTTAGCGCCCTTGATAAAGCTCATTAAAAGCGCTGGGTGAGCAAAGATGAAGATTTGACAAAAACTGAAAGCCGGGAAAAAAATTTAAGAAATTTTCCGTTGATTAAATAATTACATGTAATTTCTCCAACATCAAAACGTATGAATGGGAGTCTAAAGTCGGAGAAAAGTTGCAGATCGTTTACGGAAAGCAGTGAGAGCTTAGATGCTGATGGTGGGTGCACTTGGAATAATTGTGTGAATATTTTATGCTGGTCATAAGTCTAAAGCGAGAGAAAGTTGGCGAAGAACCGAAAGTTGTTGTTAATATGTGGTGGGTATTCATAAGGGAATGTGTGGGTAAATTCTTACTGACTGAGCGGGCATTAAGGTGGAGAAGACGAAGACGGTACGCTTGGGACCCATCTCTGGATAACTTGAGGCAGGCGCGTGAATACATTATTTATGGAAGCCCCAAGAAGATCTACATCACGGTTGGGAGAGTAAATAACAATAAAAAGATGACAAAGTAATAATACTTACTGTTATCTACAAGAATCCACAAGTATAACTACAAGTAACAAGTTGGGCAACTTCACTCTCATTTCGTGGCCACTCAATGAGTTGGTCCGAGCAATATCGTAATTTTGAAGACATTCGAAGAACCATGAAACCACTGGCCTAATGAGGCAACCTCACTTTGAGGGATTCACATAACACTTTTCGAGTCACATTACGTCCAGGTGAATTGCTCACAACCGGTTACCAGAGATGACGTTGGACTGCTTCTTCTTGGCAAATGGCTTGAAGTGCTCATGTTTTTGTCGGGTTTGTGTCAATTTTCGAGTTCATCTTGTCTATCAATTTTGTTGAACAGGTACGCACTTGTCATCGTCACACAGAGAAAATGGGGAGAACAAAAGCAACTGTTGCTTTATCACATCTCTCGCCCGCTTTTCCAACCATTGTCAACTGATAAGAGGGACAAGTTGAAGACGGGTTTGATGGTTGTGAAATGTTGCGATTTTGTGCTTGAGTCATTCAGAAACGCTATTCACTTGAATACAAGAGTCATTTGTAATAAAGCAAAGAAACGGATGAGCAAAGTGAAAGTTATGAACTTGTGGTTTTCGGATGAGTTGATTGCGTTGGTTCATCAAGGAAAATTCAGAAATTCGAGAGGGAATTAAACGCAATTAATTAAGCAAAACATGGTGACAGTTAGTTTGTCGCAAAAGTTTTGTCCCAGAGGAAGGCGGGAGGCAGGACTTTTGAAGGATAAACTTTTGGGGGAAATTTATTTATGGTCAAAGTTTGTATAAAAATACAAAATTCCAAAAGTCAAACAATGTGGGAGAAACTGAGTGTTTTACCCCCGTGGTACATTTGTGGTACGAACTTTTATAGACTTGAGAAGAATGAGTGACTCTTATAATTTTTAAAGGGAGGGGAATACAGTAAATACGAGGTTGACTCTGATGGAAATATATCACAATGGTTTGATCAATTGCTGATAAAAGAGGAAGGTTTGTTGTATGGTTTCGGAAGGATGGAGGCACACGCCTTTGAACTGACCCTTTTAAATACTTCGGCACAAGCTAGTAAATGGAACAAGTTCGTAAAATATCTTTAAAACTTTAGGAAACCAAGTGGGAGTCAACAACTTTGTATACTTTTTGGAGAATCACGTGATTTCAACGCTAGCATTGGTGTTGTATTGTAGAGATGTTCACCTACACTTTTTAGTTCATTGTTATGTATAGTTTACAAGGACTATGAGCACTTGAGTTAAAAAATACACGGTCAATTTGATCGTTTGAGAGTCTTCAATGTCACTGTAAACACTTGTCACGTCTAATTTGATTAGAATGGCAGAGTACTCTGATTCTGATTGACATTCAGCTTGTTCAAGGACCATTCAGCCAGTGACGTTGAATAAATAAATTCACCACTGGAACACCTCCCAGTAATGCTCCAGCAAGAGGGATGCGATCAGACAGACGATGCAATAAAGTCAGTCAGTAGATGTATTTCGGAGAGCCGAACAGCGAACGGAACTGGAGAAGACTCGGAGAAAACAGCGGTACCAGACGCTAGTATCGATGGCTACTGTTGACAATGTGGCAGCATTTGGGTGGAATCAGTAGGTGGGAATTCAAGTGTATATAAATTAGCGGATAAAGTGTGCAGTTGTTGTTATAGTGGCATCGTCGCTAGATGTTGTGGAGGTTGGGGACGCGACGACGATTTGGTCTGAGCGGAAATGTGACTCTTTCGTGGTTCAACTATTGACAAGACGGGTTCTCCAAATGGCGCTTTGGAGCCCAGGAATCTTTGGAGAAAGTCGAAGGTTCCGGAAGGAGATTAGAAGCGTGAAGAAAGGAACCAACAGCAGCAACAGCATGTCTTGTAAGAAGGAACAAGCTAAAGTCTCGTTTCCAGTAAAAAACTTCCGCGAGATGCAACAGTCAAATAATGAAGTAAGATTGCCATTTTTCGTAGCACAAATGAAAATGGACTCTGTTATTACTGACTTACTGACACAGTTTCTTTTGTTTCTAAATGACTTTTAACGTCGAAATTACACTTGATAGCTCCACAAGTTTTGCATTTGATCAAATGACCTAAACGGTCAGATCAAGAAGGGAGCAATTGAGCCTCTGAATGTTGAAGCTATAGTGAGACGCCTTGAGGATCAGATGAGGTAAACAAGAGTGAGATAATAATGAAACGTGAACGTGTTGGATCGCATGAGCTTGACGGCAAGGATGCTGCGACTCGACTGCGTGACGGAAATAAGAGGAGCGAAAATGTGTAGGAACAGTTGAGCGGAAGAAAATAAGAAGACGAGGAAGCAGGAACGACGACGGTAGGGCTGGTGATTCCCGCGAATAGCGGCAAGGTTCGTTTTGCTGTTCTTTCTGACCTGTTTTGGTCGTATGAGGGAGAATCAGATAGACAAGGATTTTGCACGGGATTTTTGCTGTTTTATAGCAGCCGTAATAGCAAGGAAGCATATAAGCTTTGGCATGGGGAAAAATTGGCGAGCTATGGAAGGTAAAAGCATTACATGCGTGTCCGTCTTCATCGGTGGATAAGCAATAGATTTTGCCTACCAGAAAATGTTGAAAGTGATTCAAGACGATTCGCTGAGGCGGTAAACAAGTAAACAAGAATGATATTTCCTCGTTTGGTTTTGTTATTACACTTACGTAAAAACGGATTGAAAGCTTTCGGCGCCAATGTCTTATTGCTTTACACACTTTGTTATTTGCTGAAAGTGTGTGTAAAATGTCAGAAAGGAAAAGCTGTAAATCTTGCATGGTGAGAAGCGTCATCATTTCGGTTCTGAGCCAGTGAGCCACATGCACGTCCAAGTCCAACACGACCGCCGCTTTGATGTAACGTTTTGATGCCACCACCACATCCGATCTCGTATATAATTATAACCCACCCACAGGAAGCTACATGTATTGTGGATTCAACTAATTGTGTGTCCGGGTTCTCTTTAACAACCAACGAGGCGATCGAAAGTTATAGCAAAAGGATGCATAATCTGTGTAAATTTCGTATGCACAGATGGATGGGTTTCGGAAACTGGATTCACGCGCAGTCGATGTATTACAAAAAAGGAAGATAGAAAGGTGAACGCGAACAGAGTTTGCGTTTTATTTACTGGGTGACTGGATGGGGTTCCGAAGGACTGAATTGCAAGAGCAGGTAATCTGAGAAGGTTGTATATTTTGTTTTGTTCTGTACTTGTTGTTGGGAAAATCATCAACAAAGAGATTGGAGGAAACCACAGGAAGTAAAGGAAAAAGCGTATCATCAAAGTGAAAGTAAAGAGGGTGTCCTTGTCTCCCTATAACTTGATGTGTCGTAAAGAGAAAATGGCTCTTTGTGGAGAAAACAAATGGTGAATTTTACAGCACTCAAGCTCTTGTGTCAGCTACGCTTTGGTTGCTAACAGATACGATGGTACAGCTGGCGAAAAATGCTCGCGGTCGCTCGACCAGCCATTATATGCCGCGGTTTGTTCTGCAAAGCAGGGAAAGGGCCGCGGGAAGCTGACTGTGAGAACAATTTGTTCCAACTTGATGCTATCAGTTCTTCTATAAAAGTAGAAGTAAACGTTTTGTTGATCAGATTTAATATTTACAGGGGACTATGCATACGTGAGTGTCGGACAAATCCACAGATTGATATCAAAACAACGGTTAAGCTTTGCTTTTGTGCATAAAATACTGGGATTACGTCAAGCTTGTTCGGATCCTACAACGAACAGACCAGGTTTCGTTCGCGTTAATAGTCACTGAATCCCATCACATGTTGATGAGTCCAGCCATATTTCATTGGCTGGTACTTCTTTGGGTCCAATTTACAAAAGGCAAAAGGAATGTGTGACTTAAGGAAGCTTTCCATGTATCTTTTGCCCTTATGGCTAAGGCGCTTTGAAGTGGAACAAGACCGAGTAGCCTTTTTGGGCGACGGCATTTGTGTTTGATGTCGATTGTTTAGATCAAATACAAAAGGTGCAGAAGAACAAGAGAAAAAACGTGGTGCGGGAAGTAGCAAATGTCCGAGTGTCAACTGAATTATGGGATGAACGGATCAAACAAGAATCCCAAGTAGCAACGCGTACTGTGCATTGTATACAGTATATATACTGCTGTCGATTAAAAACCGAGTCACGTTTCCCGCTAAAACCAGGAGCTGAATTGTCCAGAAGAATTGTACGTCCCGAAATGCTAATGCTCTGTCTATATGAATGCATGGGGCTTTTGTAGAGGAGAGAAATTAAACTGAGCCGGAATATAGCAGATCTGCACGGATGACTTGAAACAATTCAAGTACAACAGCAGGGCTGTAACGGGATTCTGATTATTCGGACATGGAGAAATGTTACTTAAATGGACTTGATCACATTTGCACGTCCTCCACTGCTTTTTACTCATTTACCGCCATTTCAAGAAGCAAGTATGCACATAAATGTGTTTCCTGTTCATCGAAGGACTTGGTCGGTTGAAATGTCATTTTAAATATGGGAACCAGTGCATCGGCCATATGCACTCTGTAACAATTTCGGGAACTTGAAGCCATTCCAGTAACAACGTGAACATGTGCAAAATTTCATAGACGGCGCACACCTTATTAGGTGTTGGTGAATGTCAAATTGGAAAAGTTTATAGCGCTTGGTGTCACGCAAGGAAGTAGGTGCGTTTGCGTGGAGTCGTCTGTCATCTTCGAAAGTCATATACTCCAGTTATGAATGATGTAAGTTTGTCAACTTTTTCGTTATATATGGCAGGATTATAAGGGCCGACTGGATGACTACTGGGCATGCGGTGAAGCTTGTGCTTGTCTGGAACAAGTGGGGAAAGTTGTGAGAGAAGTAGTGTAGTTTGCAGTTGGATAAACGACAGCTGATATTTCACTGGAAGAGGTTGGGAAAAAAGAAAAAGCGCGCGCAAGTGGAAAAATAAATATATACACAACCGGATGGGCACCAAGGGACCTGCAGAAAAAAGAATTTGAGAGCCTGTAAAAGTATTACACTGAATGAAGCTGGAAGGAGTAGTTGGAATAGAGTCAGTTGGAACTCCCACCAAGAAGCAGGGGGAAAAGACGCTTCACCTTTATGTGCACATGTAGAAATTCTTTCCAGTTAGCGGTGTATTCGATAAAACGCATGGGGAAGAAGAACGGCTAAAAAGACGGTGGACTGAAGAGTGAACAGCTGATATGATCTTGCATCCATGGACAACATATGGAGAAAGCAGAGAAGCTTGGATTCCGATTTATATGGAGAGAGGAAAAATGTTTATGGAAAAATTATGGAGACCGGGCTAGGTGGGAGGATGATTTAAAAGACCTACAGATGGCCAAGTTGGCGAAAAAAATAAGGAAAATTCATCTCGTGATACATGGCTCCTGTACATCCTCCAACGCCTTTCTTTTCATCCTCTTGAGTTGCACGGCAGTCAAAAAAAGCCTTGCAACCCTTTGCTCAAAACTCAAATCTAATCAAAAATCGATACGATTGTCGGACTGGATAAAATTCGAAGTTCCTGGATGCTCTTGGTCCCAAGTCGCACAGATTCATGAAGATCCTTTGGCCAGCAGACCGGTATTTGAAAGACATGTTCTTCAAACGGCTCAACTGGGGCAATGCACAAAAAGTTATGAACACATGTCGTGAGTTGAAAGCATCAAACAAAATTGCCTGTTGGAAGGATATGACAATTCCATGAGCATGTTTAACATTCAGACCGCGAATGAAACCTTTTTCTTTGCGGGTTTCAGCCCACTGTCTAACTCAAAAGAGACGGCAACAGAAGATGATTCCAGGAGCGCTGTTAAGCGGAAACTGCTGACAATTGCAAAAATTACAATTGTACAACTTGTCCCCGCCCGATGTAGTAACAAGATAAACCGACTGAGAAAGTTGATGGACCAATCCGAAGTAGGACATCAAGTTTTTGATGAACAGGTGATTGCTTCAGTAATTGGACCAGATGGAAACTTTGGCCCTGCTTCGATCTACAAGGGTAGAAAGTCGAGGGAGAGAGAAGGGCGGGAAAAGTTTTGCTATGGGTTAAGCGGGGAATCTGTGCCGCACTGGCTCCAAATTCTACAGAACAAGGATTAATTGCGAATAGGAAAAAAGTCAAATGCGAATACGGTTTCAGTAGCATTATATACATGCGTGGACAACACGCTTACGGCCAGGAATTGCTGGCAGGTGAATGGCAGTCTACAAGCCATGCACACTTGGAAGGACAATGAGATCAGCAATGACGTCAAACGAGAGTGAATATTTTCAAGAGTACAAAAAAGCTTTTAGAGGTTTTTTTTAAATATATCCTGCCCATTTTATCCAGTGTGGAGACAGGTTTCTGTGACGGAGGAACGCTTTGAAGAGGGCATTAAAATGATCAAGGGCTCGCCTTAGAAGTCAATTTCTGCGCTGTGAGAGCTTGGCAAACAATCAGTATAAAAGTATCAAGAATCGCTTCAAGTCGAATGATGTTTTCTGGAGGATGTGTTTCTTCTGTAGGTTGAGCTTGAAAAACTAAATGTTGGTGTGAAATAATAAGCTTGGAGACGGCAAATGTGGCTCACGGGATTAATTTCGGTGGAACGCTGTTGTTTGCTGCTGAAAAAAATATTTATTCAGTTCAGGGGAGGGCGGTGGAAGGTGAGGCGAAGATTATGTGAGATTTAATATTCGCGCTTGTGCATCTCTCACGAGTAATTGCAGCAGCGGAAAAGGTGAGATTCTGGATAGACTCGAGAGTTATGTGGATTGATTGACTGCAGAATCATTTTTAAGGTGTTTTATTGGGAATCGATCGAATATCGAGTCGACCGAGAAACATCGTAGCTTATGAATCGAGATGGAAGAAGGAAATATTTAATAATTTGCTTTTTTCATAGTCGTACAGTGAAAGGGTTAGTGTCACAGGGACGATTTTATGAAGCAGATTTAGCACATGACTGAGGTCTTGCTGCCTGCTGCTCTCTCAACCCGACGTTTGCCACTTGTAAGAAAACTTGCTTTCATGGTCAAAACGATTCGTTTGATGCCCATTCAGCCATAAGGCTGTGTTTAAACAAGCCACTGGGACGTCAGCTCAAGATTGGCAAAAGGCCGGTACAATTTTAAAACTTTTGTGGTGGCAAAAGTGCCATTGAAGCGAGAGGCGCGAGCGGCAGCGTTGTAAGCAGTGAAAGGCGACGAGAGAGAAGCGCGGCCGTGTGCCCATTGCGTACTCAATGGATGAACAGCGTAAGTGGAGAGCGACTGAGCAAAGAAAAGCCGGGAGGTTTAGGACGGTGAGGAGATGAATGCCGCAGATGCTGCGAATTCATCGATTCCGTTGCGGCACTCTTATGTGTACCGGGAGCGTAAAGGAGAAATTTAGAGAGAAATACAGCTGCTCCTGACATCATGCAGAATTTTGCGGAACTGGAGCACGTTCGGTGGAAGGCCTAGTGATTCCATCTCGAAATCACCAGAGAAAGCTCGTGCTTCCAAAAGTCTTTGTTCACTTCATTGGCTTTCTTTCCTTCGAATGGTGAACGGACAGGCTGGTCTTCGTCCTCAATCAGTTCATGTTTATCGATCTTCCTTGTGATGGCATCAAAATTTCGATATTTTTGTTTTCGGAAAATTAAACGATTTGATGAAACGTACGTACTTGAGGTTTATGATTGCGGTCAGATTTCGTAGAATCACAACTTGAAGTAATACGCAAACAAAATTACTTTTTATATGAATTGCATGGCTCAAGCAAAAGCCTACTAAAGCCTACACTGCAAAATCGAGAAGAAATATTGATAACATCACCAAGTTACGAGTAAATTAAGATGAAATGAGCTAGATTTTTTGGCACAAATTCCTATGTCTGCAATTGCCTAGAGAAATCGCATGATCTACCAATGTCTTTATAACTTTTTTTCCTTACGCATTTTATATACTCATTGCAGACAAGACAAGTTAAATTTTATAGCCTTTTATTAGACGCATTTCGGACGGCATCTTGAGGTCTATGCTACGGCATCAGATGCAAATAAAGTGCATTTATTATTATTTTTAATTTATGAAATGCAGCTTGATTAACTCAAAATTTCTAGGAATTGAACTCAGTAATTATTTTTGCAGATGCTATTCTGGCGCCGGCTGTACTTTTAAACTCTTTCGTGGTAAATTCACAGTCATCAGTTGTTAGTCGGACGACCTTCTAAGATTCACAAACGCTAGTTACTAGAATTGTGCTTAAATAATGTACGATTGGGTACTCTCTGGGGAAGTCTTGTTTTGGAGAGTACAATATAGTTACTCTTTAAAGTGACGAGTTCAAGTCAGAGTGCGTAGTCATTCAGTGCAGCCCTCGTCCTCGAGTGTAAGTGTAACGTATTTGAAGCTGTATCTTTCAGTAGAATTCAGCTTCAAATAGAAAGCACATACATCTGCAACTGCAGACTTTACAAAAGCCACTGAGTTGCGTTTCAAAAGTGGCAAACAAGCAAACTTGCCGGAAAAACAGCAGAGGAAGACTTAATGCTATGTCAATAGTTTTTATCACGCAAAGGAAAATGGAGCTACTACAAAGCCTTCAAAATTGGCTTACGCATACGATATAAAGATTGTGCCGTTGTGTTATCTTGATTTTTTGAACGCATGCGATACAGAGGGTTGCTGGAGATCTTTGCGAATAAAAAACCGCCTCACGAGCGGCATTCAGATGAGTTTAGCATAGGATCCATCTACCTTTATCACAAAATTAGTTCCAGTATAAACCTCACGTGTACAGCAAATTGAGCAAATCAAAACCGATACTATATAAAAATGTATAAAACTGCGACTACCAGAGAAAAAGTGGAGGAAGACATGAAGTACTTGCTAATCAAAGGAAAACAAGCTGTGAGAAAAAAGGCTGTTGTGAGAACAAATTCCCCCTTTCTCTAAAAAGACTAGAAAGTTGAATACGAACTACGAATTCGTCTTGGATTAAGGACCGGGATAAGTGCAATCTTTGCTTCCAAGCCAATGTTTCCAGCCTCAGCTGCAAGTAGCTTCCGGAAAGTAATCCTGTTTCTGTGCGCCTTCAACATATCATCAATTCCACTTTTATATCCGCTTACTACTACACCTTTGCGGAGCTGGAACAGAATTAACAGTAAATTGTCCAAAAACCTTATAACAACAAGTCGTAAACAAGAGTAGTTCGGATTGGATGTGGATGAAGCCATTGTAAAGATATACAATGGGGCGAAACGGCACCATTCCAGCAATTCAATAGCCTGAAATGCATAAATTTGAAAGAAATTTACGAGCTACGGCCGTGAAATCTTAAGCGGACGACTCTATCAGGACTGGAAGAGGAAAAGTGAAAGTGCTGGCGAAAAGAGTTGGATTCGGAAGAAAGAAAGCAATAGATAAGATTGTGGAGGAAGCCGTAAATCAGATGGAGAATGATGTTCAAGTGTGACAAGGAAACCATTGTGAGTTCGTTATAGCCAATAAAAGACCTGTTGCGTTCTAATACTAGTGTAGTGATCCACAGTTGCACATAGAAAAGTAGCTGGGATAAAAGAGCGGATACGAGATACATATATACTGCAGGCTTCTTTGCAACTCCAAAGGAAACAAACATTTTTTCTCAAGACCACAAAGTTGCCACTTGGAACACAGCAAAGAGAAGCGGCATCAGATAAAAGCTTCTTGTTTCGGTTGTTTACGAGAAGAGAAATTAGTTATAGCACTGACCTGCTCTCAGTGTCGAAAGGCTGATAAAAGCGAATTGTAACGTTTAAATGCACATGAAAGCACGTGAAAATTCGCAAGTTTGTAGCATAAGTGTTTGGAATACTACGGCTGTTTTGAATACAAAATGGGGCGAGTGCATAGCCTTCCGAAGGAACGTTACAAGGAGACGTGAGGAGGACGAGAGAAATTGCAACGTGTTATTTAGTCATGTTCAGTGAAGAATGACAGAGAGACAAGGTAAAGGGAATTTGGCGGATTGAAAAAGACTTTGGAAGAATGTAGAATATTGGATATAGTACAGTAGTAAGTCAGTAGTATAGAGCAAGACTGAAATAGTATTTTTCGAGCGCGAGCCAGCAGAAGATGAGAGCCGGTTCTTGCATTTGACGGGATAAAAATAGCTGCAGAATCTGTGTCAACAGTTACTACGAGAATTTGCGGTGAACAAAGTATGTGTGTTGCTATTGAGCAATTTTTGTCTACTGATTATCAGCTTGTAATGACGACGGCAAAGTCTCGTCGTAAGTCGTAACTAACATGGGGAGAGCAGATGGAGATATATTTTTGCTGTAAGGCCGATTCTGTTTTCGTTGCAAAACGCTCTCGTAATAGTTTCACAATATCAAGATATTCTTCTTGGAGAAAGAAGAAGAGTCGGATGAGAGATGGGACAAAAATTAGACTGGTAATGAAAGAATCTGATTGTACTCAACTACATATATGCTTTTCGCGGTTGGACTTGGACCGGGTTTCCTTCCGCAGGCACAATTACTTTATTCGCTTTCTATTGGCTTGAGTGCATGAACACTTTGAAGGCTAAGATAACCGCTAGAAGCTCGCAATACTCTATCTGTACGTGAGTGCCGACCAACGGTTGTCCTGCACTAGTGCATCAAATTAATCACGTGAAAAGTGGATGAGCAAGTGAAACCGCTTCACGTAAAATGTTATATGCTGCGTGCTACACCAGAAAAAGTCCAGGAGTATCCGAGGAATGGAAAAGTACTTGTTCGTGGCCGTGGCAGAAATTTTATACGGCATATTTCAAAAGGTAACGCTGGAATAGTTTTACGGCAGCCCTCTTTTACATTGAAAAGTGTACGTGATAAGAAAAAGTGGAGATGAAAAAAAGACTTACGAGTCATTTTTGTCGGCGGGGCCATGGGCTGTGTGTTGGCGGCCCCGCTCCTTATGGACGATGCCCATCAACTTGACCCATGGGTTGTTGGCACCGCCGTGGCTGCCCATTCCACCGCTTTGCCACATCTTCTTGGAGTATTGTTATACTTCAGTCAAGAAATCTGCGGAATAAAATTCAGTATTAAAGATAATGTAGCTTTTACTTTATACCTACAGCATAGAGATTCTAATATTAGCGTTTTATCGATAACAAGATTTTTATGAAGTAGGCGAAAGCGTAAGTTTACTAAAAGATTTGGTGAACATGTATACATGATTAAACTTTGAACGAGGAACACCCTGTACGTGCAAATACATCTTGCGTGTTTGCTTACTTACGAAAGTCATGCTCCTGCTGTTTTAAAAATGTTTGCGTTTATGCATTCTGTCATTTTCACAGTTTTTTGCCGTTATTGCAGCTCTGCTTGCAATCTTGCAACATGCTCGCATTTATAGAGTTTGCCATAAATGATCTACTGAAAACCTTTTTACTGTTAAAAAATGTAAACATGTTGTCACATGTCACTAACTAATGAGCTAATATTCGAATAACTGTTTTAAACCATATTTCCTCAAGATCAAGTTCAGAGAATTCATTTCGGCTTTTTTAAAAGCTGGAGGAAGCACGAAGATGTAGATTTAGGATTTTGTAAAATAGAAGTTTAGGATTCAGAGGGTCATAGCATATCCATAGCCATAGGAAACAAAAGTCTTGTTGCGACAGAGCTCATCCGTTTCTCAGTAAAGGACCTGCGTTGCTCAATCACAAGATGTACATGTAGTTTGTTTGAGTTTCTGTAGTAGTTTAGTTTCTCTGGCTCCAAAGCTGCTAAATGTTTAACATTACTAGAAAAAGCTTGCAAGGGAATCCAAACGTGCTCTCCCAAGTTTTAAAGTGTCTATGGTATAGCTGAGCTTGTGTTTGCCATTTCTTCGTCTTCTGCACATTGCGGACGGGGAAAGAACGCTGGGTTGATGTAGTGAAAAAAAGAGTAGGCAGGTAAAATTGAGTTCTTGTTGTGGTGAGCCTAATGGAGAGAGTAGGAGAAAGAGAATGTGCATAATCAGAAACTTTATTTGGCGACTGAGATTGGAGGGAAATGAAATTACAATATGGAGGGAATATTGCACGAAAATGGGTAGAGGATTCGGTTCACTGTGGGAAAATAGCGGAGCACAGAAGCGGAAGGAAGACGGCGGTAGTCCCTGCCGTAGTCGCAACTTGATAAAGTTTTGCTACATGGAAACAACACAGAGACATCCGCACTGCATAACAACAATGTTATGTTAGCAGCAAGAACTAATTTCATTGAAACGCCGTAATCTTGTTTTGAATATATATAAGAGAATAATATCAGGAGCAAATGACGATAACGCGTGTACACATGTGGAGAGAATATACGGATATTCCGCATACAAACACAAGAAAAGTTCACAGACAATAGACGGAGGAAAAGTTGATGGGCCAAACAAGCTTTGTTTTACTTTTTTACAGGCGGACATGGGGTGAAAAGTATACGATGGAGTTAGCGGAAGGTTTGGATCTTACTGCTTCTATTTATGTGCCAACTGCGACTTTGTGTAGATGAATCTCCTAACCCCAGGGAATTTTTACTGCAGTTTATAAAATTTGGAATGTTGAAAATTAGTTGCGAAACCGGGGATAAAAAAGAAAAGTACTTTTAAAACATGGTCTTGCAGTTGCTAAAAGCATCTGTATGGCGGCAGTGTGTGTTTTTCTCAAGGAAATCGTATGCTTCCTCTCTAAAGTTAGTGGGTTTGAGCAAAGAAAATGTTCAGCAGAACCCACAGCTGGTCAGTTGAGCCGAATGACATTTGTGGGGTTCCATGTGGGCCACATTTTCATCTTTCTGGCTTCTTTGTCTGCCCACCTTATAAGTTTACCATAGTTTGCAAATTAAAAAACAACTAAAACGCTTTCTAAATCCGGAACTTGGTGACTATAGACACAGGTTGTTGTGAATGATGGTAAAAATATTTTTAAAAAATCATAAGAAGCCCATGGCAATGGCTACGTGGCGAAGGACACTAACAGCTAGTAGAATGTGCGGGTAGACTTGAAGAGTTCAGTACAACAGCCACATCAGTCAGATAATGACGAGACTGCAACTTGATGCGCTACATCGGAGCCCAATTTCGTTCGATGAATGCCCATGAGAACAGATAGACGATGTGAGGGGAGTGTCCGTCTCGTAGAAAGCGCCACATATGACTCGGGAATGACAGCTTCGAACATTTTCCGTCAAGGCATTCAATGGGAAGCTTCAAGACGCTAATAATATTCTCGACGGGTTCTGTTCAAGCGTCACTGTCATTGCTACTGGACCAACAATTTTAATTATAAACTTGATTCGGAAGGTCTGGAAGTTTCGGAAGATGCTGTTTATTCAGCAGCAAGAGCGAAACAGCCGTGGGACCGACATTCGAAATAAGATACATAAAACAGGAAGTTGCATGCATGGACACCACCATGTATCTCTTTCATTCTGCAAAGAAGAATGTTGGTGAGCCAAATTAGCTGATGGCTAAAAAGCAATACATAGGCTTGGTCATTGGGCAAAAGTTGGTCAGTGGAAGCAAGTAATGATTCTGGTGGCGTAAATAAATTCCGAACGGATTGGGATAAACTTCATGTTGTTTGAAATCCCGCGGGTTAGCAAGATGGCTCAGAGGGAAACACCTATAGCCGAATGGGTTTAATTCAGGAAAGCAATCAACTGTACGGAATGATTAACTAGAGCGACTCTTTCTAATTGATGCGATTCAGTGTAAGCGGGAAAGCCGGATAAAATTAAAGGACCGTTTCTCCTTTTGGGAATGCAAATTCGTGGTTTGCCAACAACAAGATATACGGAAGAAATGTGCAGCCTGTAGGGGAACAGATACATGAGTCGGCTTTCTCCTTAAATTAAATCTGTTCCGGTTTGCAACCACCGGAAAGACTAGATACGTGTGTGCATAATCAAAAGCTCTCAAGGATCCAAGACACACATAGGAATGTTTGTGGCTTCCTTAAGAGAACGTTTAGTTAGTTGTAGAGCAGCACAAGATTCTTTCAAGATGCCGTTTTAACCAAAAGCAGCATGTACAAGCAGAATTCGTAAGGGTAACGATAAGGATAGGATTGCATGTGTGAGTTGGAAAAGTTGTGAAATTTTAGAGAGGTTCCATGTTGTTTTTCTTTTGATTGTGGGGCATAGAATGAAAGTGTGGTCAAAAGTGTTCCGCGGGAAGAATCTCATCAGATCAGATTGAGTTGGAAATGGCGCACTTTTCTGAGTGGGGCGCAGAGGTACTTTTGCAAATCCTGTACACGGTTCTACGATTATGTTCATCCTGGGTGGTTTGAAAACTGTTGAACAAGGACGCGACATATGCCATATATAGTAAAGGTTCTCTCGTTTTTGCCGGCACCGCTGCTGGAGACTGTCCAGAAAAGCATGTGGTACAAGGGGTTCAAACTGTACTCCTTTTCCTCTTCATCTTGCTGAAAACCTTGTTGGCTTTCTCTTTGTGATTTTGCAGAAGCGGGCAGAGCGGAAGAAAGTCGGAAGAGACTATAAAGTCAGTACAAGGCGTTAATAATTGATGGAGAACATGAGACTGTGTCACTTTGGGGGTTCATTTCAATTACAGCTTTACCAGCGCTCCATGTTCCTTTTCCGCCTCAATTGCTTCCAAAGGCAAAGAAAATGGAAAGCTCGAGCTCAAGTCAACAGATGAACCCCAAAAAAGAAGAGCGAATCAGACTTGAGAATACTCTCAAATGGTTTGAAAGTAGTTTCTTAGATCCGCAATATTGTCGGACACCAATACAAAGGAACGCCAATATCTCCACGCCATCAACATACCTGCATGTATATATTTTTAGACCAAAAGCACAAGACCAGAGTTTCCAAATCATGTCAGGTAATCCTGATGTCCGGGAAACGATTCGTTCCAACACAGAAAGGATATGTAGAATCAACATTAAATCAAATATATATACATGAATAGCTTCAGTTTAGCTGAAACTTGCAGATTGCGGTAGTAGTAGACAAAATACATTTCAACGAGATTACAAAAGGGACTGGGAAGGAGTGGTGGTGGGAACTTTGTTGTTGTGTGGAAATGAAAATTGGTGAGAAATGTTTTGATATCTACACAATAGAAAGCATTGCTGCAGGGGAGGAGCTTCTAGTGTAAAAACTTGTCTAGTTTTGCTGTGTCTCTACCGGTGAAATGTGCAAAATGTATTCAAGGATGATTATCTATCTGCTGCTTTCACTCGGTTCTGTTCCCACATCAACTTTATAACAATCTGACTAATTCCAGTATCTGTTCATCATGCAGGGGAGCAAATATGGGCATTGCAGCATTTTATCTTGTAAAAACAGGCACTTGAAAAATACTCCGCGGAAATACCTGAGACCGGAACACACTTGAGACTGCTAATTAGGGCTCTCGCCTACGCAATAAACTGAAGATCCTCAAACAGAAAAGGCAACGAAACACTATGAAGCAAATTTCAGGTTTGAATTTATGTTCAAGACAACCAAAAGAAGAGGAGCTATCTATTGAATGAAAGTCGTCTTTAAGGTTTTTGCTAGTAGCGCAACTTTCTTGAAATAAGTTAGAAAGAAGACAGGTAGCTATTACTCTCGCTGTTATACTGCTTCATTATGCAGTAGTTCCAAAACCTCTCCAAAGTAAGACTGCAGCTTCCAACAATTAACACACATCCTTCTTGTTGACAGCCGTAAAAGTTTAAACAGGAGCGTTCGCGTGTTACATGTGAAATGAAGGTAATTTCTGCCGTAAAACGTCCCACGACAAGGCTAACGCAATTCTCTTCAATTTCGCAGCTTTGCATAAAAGAACCAATTTCAAGAATCCGCAGGAAGTCTCACCTGATAATGAAGTTTTTAGTCCCGAAAAACAGTACAGGTTGCTGCTGCGGCGCAGGAACAGTTGAAAATGGGGAGGATTTTGGGAGAATGCAATGAACACTTATCTGGTCCTTCAGAAAGCACTTGCACTAATTTCACTACACTTTAATAAAGAAAATGGCGACACTACACAGAAACGATGGAACATGGTGACACAAAGGAACACTTTTTCACGTACACTTTTTTGCACTTAACCGGAAAGCCCAATACAGACTCTTCCTGGACTCCAGGACCTGGAGGCTGGAGGTGAAATCCAGCAGCTGCGGCTGTATCCTGCTGTATATAACCGTAAAAGGTGAATTACCAAGCTTAAGAATTAAATGGAATTGCAAAGGTTATCGGGCCGTGTAATAAGAAGTTGAGAAGGTTGACTCAAGAGGGATACATGCAGAAATGCGTATAAATTTTAGCGCGATCTGACAAGGGAGTTTCAGGTACAAACGGTACCAGGGGTTTCAAAGAAAAATCAGTCAAGGTAAAAATATACAGCTCAAATTGCAACGGAATATTTGAGATGGAAGAAGAGCATTTCTTCTTCTCATGGAACGTTGAAAATGTGTATAGAAAAAGGACGTTTATAAGATACTTGGCTGAAGGTATGTATATAACGACAAAGACAGAAAAGAGAGAACAAGGAAATATTGCGATTCCATGTACACAGATAATGTTGAAAGTAGAGAAGCATTCAGGTACATCGTAATAAAGAACCTTTCAAGGAGGCAACAAGGTCTCAGATAACAAGAAGGAGCAAAGGGAGTGACATCAATTGGAGCAAGAATGAAATGTATTGATCTTGGAAGAAAAAGCTTGAAACTTGCCTTGGCTGGTGGACGACGAAAGTATGTATTTTTATGTATTAGTGGGAAGAATGATATAACATTTTGGTGTCAATGGCGCATGAGGGTATCACTGTCCAGTTGAACATTATTGCTAAAGATTCGTTGTAGTCGTAAGAGCAGTAATAACAAAATCCCGTCAATGTTTCCTATAGTCCGGCTCATATTGACAGATACTTGGCGGCAAACTTATTGGGTCTAGCACGCAAGCACGTACTTCACTTGAAAAAGATTGTGTCTTTTGTTCTTCTCCGTGTTAAATCATTAGCTCTGGTGTGATTCATCATTTGCACAACTTTGCAGCAACAAGAAACAAGAAGCACAAGAGTAAATGCTGAATCAGTAAAATGAAAATCAGCTGCGAACTCAACTGGACAAATTGTGAAAGAATTTCACTTGAGACACCAAAAGGAAGCTTTCACTCGCCGTCCCGAGCAAGGGGATGCAATTCTTGCAGAGTACTTAACACTGCAGACACCATAGAGAATAGACAGACAAACAGTTTGAATGGCGGCGTTTCGTAGGTCGGTTGTGAAGGCATATTTCTGCACGAGTAGTTTTGTATCCAAGTTTTGGCTGCACCAACGCCGATAATAATTACCACCCAACGAACATTACACAGCACAGATGAAAACCCTGTACACACGTATCTTGTTCCGTCCACGTAACAAATAGTGTAGAAGAAGTGCTAAGTTTTACCGGAAAGGTAAGAAGCTGCGCGGCGGATTGACCTCACTCGGGAACGTGAAAGCTGGGACTGATAAACTTTCACTGGGACGCTGAATAGTTTGAGGTCTGTGTATATGGCGGTGATGCGTCACATGTTGATGATGAGTTGCGTAGAAGCGTCGCGAAAAGCGTCAACAACAGCAACAAACTTTTGCACTGATAAACTTGCAATTTTGCGAGCTAAATTTTCAAGGGTTTCAGAGGATTTGAAGTGAAATTTAGCACCCCTTTCGAGTTATCTTGCAAAATGTTTTTCTAATGGTCTCCTCGCTTGATTCACCAAACAAGGGTTGACGAGGGTATGAGATCGGAAATTATTAATAAAGTTTGCCGACGAGGCACAAAGCGTTGACGTTCTTGTTGTATTCTGGAAGCTGGAGCGGAAGCCCGCAATATATTTCGGTCCCAGAAGGAACAAGGGCGGCAGTAGCTCTTGCGTGGATGCTGGGAACGACGACTTCCCGCATACCTCCTGATTTAATATAAACGACGAAGGAAGAAGCCCAAAGTCCTTTAGAGGTTCTTCTATAGTCTTTACGAGGAGGACAATGGGTCGAGGGACCACCGTTGTAGTGTTCAGGCGGGTCTCGTATTGTTTGCGTAGTGACAAGTTTTATTGCATTCCTCGGCTGACTGTTTGCTGAAACTCTGGTTGTCGAAACCTTATGGGAAAGTAACCGGTAGAGCAGTTATAATTTCCAAGGGGAAAGTGTGTATTGTCTGAGAGTGAGAATCAAAAGGGCACTGGATCAAAAAGTACACAAACGAAAATGCCTTGGCATTCGTGGATTCCCGGATTGAAGTTTATCTCAAAAGTTTTTGTCTCTTATATTTTCACATTGAACTAAAAGTTGCTATTGTTGTCGAGAGAATGATGACGGTATATTTACACCGAAATTTGCAGTTTTGATGGTCTGGCCGCGACGGGAGCTACATGTCAAGCTGATTGATGAGCAACAGGCCGGCCGCAAATGTCCACTGTTGTTGTTGTTGTTGTTGACTAGACGAGAAAGTTTTTCCGTAGAAAGTCCAGGACCGCTAACAGCAGTTTTACACACCGCACTCGGAAAAGAGCAGAGCAGGAGCAAGAAGAAGGTTAAGTGAGGTGGAATGGACAAAGGGTTGGTGGGAAATTGGCGGACACTGGGGATGTCGGAGAAGTAGGAGCAGTTGTGGCGGGTTCCTGTGGGGATTGATGAAAAATACTGGCACAAGATGATGATGACGAGATGAGCCGGGCGGTAGAGAGAAAGCACATTTGATACGCAAAGTAAGTGAATCTCCTGTCAAAATTTCCGACAACACGCAGATGCTCCAGGGCAAACGCTGCTGCTGCTGAATTGCAAACTCATGGCGAGTTGAGTCTTGTCGTGATAAGCAAAAAGAACACAACACGTAAAGCTAGGAGCCACGTCGACGTAACGTATGCCCCCTTCACTCAACTCACAAATAGACTTCTATATGTTCCATCCGTGATACACTTTACAGACAAAAAAGTTTGCGTGGGGGAAGGTGGCGGACGGATGAAATCTTGTTCTTGTTTCGCCGTGTAGCAGAGAAAAATTACTGAACAAACACCAAGAACGGTAGATCAAACAAATATTCAAACAACATTATACATACTGGAACCCGTCTGGGCCTCGCACACTAAAAAACACAAGTGAATTTCACCCTTTGAATGACACTAATGAGTACGACAACAAGACATGTACACGGAGTGAAAAAGATTGGAAAACTTATAAAACGTCGATGTGTTTCGGTAATATTGCCATTTTGTTGCCTCGACTCAAGCCTTGTTCACGTTGAGCCTCGGGAAGATTTGTGTGGCTAATAATAACGGAGGCTCATGTTTCCATGTTCTCCAGATTTTCCTGGATATCAACGAAATTGTGTACCGTTTCTCCTGCTGCCCGGTTGGAAAATTTCAGCAAGGACTTGCCTTGCTTTCTGGTGAACGACAAAATTGCGACTAGGCCAAAATGCAGGCAGGTTCACAGAGTGTTTGTTCATGCTTCGTCTTTCTTGCTGGCTAGTTGGCATCCTCTTTCGTGCTATTTTCTCTCCGATCCTTTCTGTATATAACCATGCAAGAAACGCTCTTTTGAGAACAAGTGTATGTGTGCGGTTGCAAATCCAACTTGTACTATTTGTTCGGCGCTATATTATACAGACGCTGAAGATGTTATGGTAGCACGAGAATTTTAAGTGGCAAAGCTTGAAAGGCTGCTGGGAAATTGAAGTTATTTTGGTGTAGTTTTACGGTTCTTAAACACGTTTCAAAGTTAGTAAGAAAGGTCCAAACTGGCCTTTCGAAATCTGAATTCCTCTTTTGCTGGTGTTCAACTTTGTCAATATTCTTCTGGAATATTTACCAGCTTTTGCAGTCCAAAATTTTCGAAACTCTAAATATACAGCTCAAAGACTTTGATCCGTCCAGAGTAAAAGTTGCGTTCGCTCCGGGAATTGATTGCATCGCTTTGACGGTTTACTATTATTATTATTTTCAAGTCGAGTTAAGCTTTGGTTGGAAGAAGACAGCTTTCTTCTAAGAGAACATATTTGACTAATGCATGTTTCTTCTTTCCACTTGTTCAACTTGGGGCTGCATCCAACTTGTGATTTTTTTCAAGAACAACTGCGATGACTCTTGAAAGTTGCCAAGGAACAAAGCACACGGTATAAATCAGATCCAAGGTAACGTCAGCATGTTCATTTCTAAACCGCCGGCGTGTGCGAACCGAAAAATCGCCATTAGCCACGTACGACTGTAATGCAGATTGGGAGTGAATTTCCCTTTCCACTTCAAAAATGATACGTTATATACGTATGTACTGTCGCTCTTGGTCCTCGTTCGCCATCGTGTAAGTCCCCGGACTGACGTTTAACTGCTTTCACTCTCCATAAGACGGCTTGAATCTACTGAAACTACTCAAAACAAAACAATTAACACGTAGGCCATTTGAGCAGACTGGTGAAGAAATTCCAATTTTTCCAGTATCCTGAAGCTTTCCGCAGAACGCAATAGCCATAAATTTGGCACATTAAAGAATAACACCATACGAGGTCCATTAATGTCTACTTCCGAACTTGAGAACGACCGCAAAGAGACTGAAGCGCGTTCGCATGGAAATTCAGTGGTCTGCACTATCGTTTCTTCGCACTTTAAAAGTAGAATGATTTGATAGTACATCAGTACACCAACTCAGTATATATACTGATTGTCTAAAAGTTGAAGTTGCGATCGATGTCTAGGACATTAACAGAGAAAGTTTCAGTGTCGGCTTCATCGTCTAACAAAATCCAAAGTTGTGTATTATGTTGCAGTAATCCTAAAATAATGAGAAAGGAAACAACCAACTTGTTCACAAGCAACTTTTTCGCACCACTTGAACCAGAGGCCGAAAATAAGCAAAGTCAACAAAGAAAGGAACTTTTGAACAACACGTCTTGCTGCGTGTGTCTTATTCGGCAGCTTTTGAACGCATCCAGATATATTCAGCAGGCAGAGCAATTTTTGCCAACTTCACCATACCCCTTACCGACCTACAGCGGCCCTTTCCTTCATTTTTCTAACTGAAGAACATGCTCGTTGTGCGTTGTTTCCGTTCGTCTTAGGATTCAGATTTGAGAGAAAAAGAACTTGTCCTTTCGCTTGAATAAATATGATGATTGTGACGGATTCAGCGGACGGAGAAAATGTTATGTTGATGTGACGGAATATTTGCGCAGATTCAGAAGAGAGTAAAATGGAGAACCAAAGTATAACGGCCGAGTCAGCCCGGTTTATAATGTTTGACAGCTCCAAATATTCTGTCTCCAAATATCAAATGTAAATTGGCCTTAGGCTCTAGCGGAAACAAGAGAAATGTTTTTGTTAGTTTGACGAGCACAAGAGAACAGGAATTAACGGTCAGAGACAAAGAGAAAGTTGAGCAGGATGATGCTGCTACTGTACGGCACAAACTACAGGACAGTTCCTACAGGCGGATGGAATTCGGTCGGAATTTGTTGAAAAACAGATAATTGATTGAATGAGAGAAAATAGGAGTGGCGGAATTTGCCGCAAAAGTGTAATGCTAGACTTTATATGAGGGAACTCAAGTTGAAGTTACATCGCTACATACTTACAAGTAATAAAGAGTATTTAAGTAGCATAGCCTGGGCGGTGATCTTTCATCGAGAAGTTGCGGCAAATACTAAAGAACGAGGAAAGCCGAAATGATAATAGGACAGAGAGAATTAAATAAATGACAGAATAGATGCAAGTGAACATGTGGTGGGAGTCATGAGGATAGAAAACAAGAAAAAGTAACAACGTAAGAAAGAGGGCTGTTTGGGTATATCGAAAGAAATAGCCCGCTTTTGACTCGTGTTTGTTTGCCAGACCCGGATTGTTTGTTTGGCCAAGAGAGAAGAAAAGAATTATTCTTGATCGGCGAATTATATATATCGGAAGGGGTATGCGGCGAGCCGAAAAATTCGCATCATCATATTATGATGGGAGCGCGATGGAAACTAATAATAATCCTGTTTCTGTGCATAGTGTTCCCAGTCACAAATGCACAACTATATACATAAAATATTATAGAGATGCCCGGGTATAATTATTCTTGCGTAATTCATTTCCTTGCCGGATATGTGTGTGTTCTAGTACGTAATAAGAAAATAAGGCATTCTGCAAGAGTGGAAATTAACTTTGGGAAGCTGTGGTCTTACAGTGCGAGGTTCCTCGTGCTTCTTTGTTAATTTTAGGGGGCAGGCAATTTTGATACAGAAAGCAAAGGAACTACAGACGTTTTGTTGTAAAAAATATCGTGCTGGCTACCGTTGAACAAAGTATCGAAATGTGTATTATCTTCTGAAGATGATGTATGCAGATGTTCTTGCTGAGCATAGTTGACTGAGGACTGAGAGCCGCTTGTTTATGTGAAGGACTCCGAAGAAGCCGGGTATTGTACACCTCAACGTACAAGTGGGGGCTTTGGGCGAATTAAAAGTCAAGAGTTCCTTTTGAGCCAGCTGTTGTTTGTGCGAATATATATTTACGTGCGCCGGGTTGTGTTTAGCTAGTCTGCTAGCGAGAATGACGTTTAAACGTCTCTTTGGCGTAGGCGAGAAGTCGATGAAGAAAAACTTGTTGCTGTTGTTGTGTACTCGGCTGGTTGCCGGGTAGATTGTGAAGAGATGTGGTGGCTAACTTGTGCTAAATAAGCAATGAAATATAATCTGCCCGCTCCTCAAGTAACGGGAGAAGAGTCAACCGAGAAAAGAAGGCTGACAGCAAAGTGGAAGACATCAAACCCGGACTCGGTGGAATATATTAATTCATCACAAGATCATCTGAAGAGCAGGAGAAGCAAAAAGAGCAGGAGGTTGCTGTAGGTTCTACCCCATGTTTCCGGCGGTTATTAAGGCCCCATTTGCAGGGAAATCTCGGTGAAGAGTCCAGTTAGTGAAAGTTTGGTTGAAAGGTGAGAATATAAAGTAAGGCGTCGTGCATCTCATCATCATTGCCATTCATGGCCGGTGGTGCAAAAGACTGAAAAGGTGGCCAAAGAAAGTCATCTCATGATTATTTGATAGAGGAACCGCGGGAGAAAAACTAAACGAAGCGTGAGAAAAAGGAAATAATCACTATTATCATGAGACGAAGGGAAGGAATTTGGCGGAGACATATGGTCCCAGTCCGTTACCCGCATTCCCTTCATCCAACTCGTTCCATTACACTTTACCAGTAGGAGAACGTGCAAGTGGAGGAAAGAAGGGAATTTTCTCTCTTGTAGCCAACGAGAAAGTGAGAGCCCGCGAATAAAGACTTTGGTTCAGCTACTTGTACACTGTTGCTCTTTGGCGAAAAGTGGATGAGGATCCAGAAATTTCGAAATGTGCAAGTCTCTCGAGGGATTTAATAAGCTGATGCATAGTCAATGAACGATCATAAAAGAGTTTTGTCCATAAAAATTTTACTCCCAAGTGTTTCACAGAGTTTCAGAAATTTACAAGTCAAGGCTGTTAGTGTTGTTGCTAGAACGGGAACGGTAACCTGAAACGTAGCTACTTATTTATTTTACGTATGGTATAGTCAGCCAAGTTAACCTGGTTTATGGATGCAACAGCTTGATTGCTAAAGATAAGTAGCCCGTATAAAACCAGCAAGTACTGGATAAAGTACAGTTGACACAAATGCCGCCTACCATGATAATATTACCGCATATGTATCTGAAAATGGCAGGCAAGGCAACCTTGTGAGTCCATGCATTCCTACATTAAAGGAAGGGTACTAGGACATGACTAGTAGAAAGAGCATCAAAGATACAAGAATCTATCGAAACAAAATTGCAATATATATGTCTGCATAATTTTCACTTTTGCTCAGGTAAATTGACTGCAACATGAATCATATCTGCAGTTTTCGTGCTGAATTATAGGTTCTTACAGAAAACCCCAAAAAATGCTTACTCCTCGAAGGACTCCAAGTGTGCAGTAGCGTTTGCAGAAATACTGACTGATCAAAAGCAGCAATTTTATATCAAAAGACTCAAAACCCGAGAAAGATGTTTTTACTCAGAAAGGCTTTTTGCCTGAGATTGGATGAAGGATAATAAAATTTGAAGGTGGATGTAAATTCCGCCAAGGAGGGTATTAAATTCGCCAACTTTTGTCAACTTGGAAGAAATTAAGCCGAAATACAAATTCCACTGTTCTTCTTCAAGACCCAGAGGAATCCAGCAATATTGATTTGCTTGCAAGATGAGAAATGAAACCTGAGATTATATAGCCAAGAACAAAGTCTTCGCAGAAACTTGATTTACTTTGGAATTTCTTTTGTCCATATTATACCGCTGTTATTCACTGGAGCAAACTTGTGGTAGTAAAATATACTACAGCTTCTCAGTTCGATCTTGTTTCGGGACTTGCAAGATTTGTTCAAATTTGATTTGGTGCCGTTAAGCAGCGAAATGCTTCAGCAGCCGTGATGCAACCAAAATCGAATTTCATTTTCGAAAAACGTTTCGAACCCAATAGCGTCAACCTCATGGAGAGTAGGCTGAAAAAATGAAAATTGTTGCATGTCTAGAAAGAAGCTGTAATATGGTGCTTTGATATTAGGTTGTAGTGGACTTGCCGTGGACTTGAAGAATCTGCTTGACATGTTTTGTGTGCTGGTGAAGCCATGAAGAAGAGTGAAAATATGAAAAGAGAGTCAAGGCAGTAAAGGACGGGAGTAAATAAAGTCGCGAACATAATGTCATTATGCTAATGCTTTTGGTGTGACGGTTTCTAGTGAAAAGGACGCGTGTAATCAGGTAAATGAGTATGTATGATTCATACAAGATTAACTCGTCTCCTTGATGACTATGACTAGAGCTGAAAGGCCAGTGGCAAAATCAGCGCAGAAAATGTTAAGAGCTCTAATACTAAAAACATACGAACGGAACGACACTGTCGTAAACTTGGAGAAAGTCATACTAATACTCAGCAAAATGGCAAAAACGAAACAATAAGAGCAAAATGTGACTGACATCCAGCAAGATACATTTACTAGAATTTAGACTTTCAGGCTTGGGGACTGCGGTTCCATTGTTTAGTTCCTGACTAAGCTCGGCAAACGTTGGATGCTCCTAATTAAAGGGAAGGGGACCTGATTATTATTAGCGTTCAAGAAGAGCCAGAGGCTTAAGTCGTATAATTGCATGAGGATTTACCGATTGTTTTGTCGATGAAATCAGCATAATTGGCAACTTTGGTATAGACGCCTGGCTTGTTTTCTCTTGCGCAACCGTAGCCAAAAGAAACAACACCAATAGCGAAATAACGGCCTGTGTCGGGATCGCGGTAGTCGATGCTGCCACCTGCGAATGATGAGCCGTATATATTGTAATTCGCATCGGGATGATCGTCCAAAGCTGTATTAAAAAATGCAACCCACCAGAATCTCCTTGACAGGTATCGGTGCCGGATTTGTAGGTGCAGAGCATGTTTTCGGTGATTTGCTTCGGTCGAAAATATGGTTGACATTCTTGGGTGGAGAGGACGGGCAAATCTACTTTGTGGAGTTTTGTCGGCGTTGCTTGATCACCTTCTCGCAGGGTTCCCCATCCGGAAGCGATTACCGAAGCTTTGGAGAATTCTTTATTCGTGTATTTGTAGGGCAGACAAACTGGACCAACCTGTATTTCAACAGCAGTTTGAGCAGAGTACCTATATTACTCGAAAGTTTTCATTTAAATCCCACTTACGCTGTCAGAAAACTTGAGCGGTTTGCTAAGCTTCAAGAGTGAAATGTCTGTAAAATGTCACCAGAAGGTCAAGCGGCTGAGGTTGAGTGCTATATATGCATTTGGCAAGAGTTTGCCCACTATAATCATAATTACCGTTATTGTAAGTGTGGAAGTCGTACTCGGGGTGTTGGTGGACTTCGCTGACTTGTATCATTTGGTTTGGTGTGTCATCGCTGGTGGAAAGGTCATGATCGCCTGGAAAAAGTAATTTTGTGGATAAAGGTTTAGTATGTAGCGAGTCGAGTTGTTGAGGGGATTATGTTCAGACGAGGGGACTCGGCATACCAGCGTCAATAAAAAGCGGTTTTCCCTTGGAAGCCCGGGTACAGTGTCCAGCTGTCATTACCCACTCATTGCTGACTATGGAGCAACCACAAAAGAATCTGAGATTGAAGCTTGTATTGAAGTACAAAGCGCACCGCCAGGGAAACTCGTTCATATC
>JAQGBJ010000937.1:0-29072 GCA_034698345.1 Sphaeridia pumilis | reverse complement strand
TGGTCCGGACTGGGGACAAAAAGAGACAAAATTCGCTACGTAATTTTGATTCAAATAGCAATACCTGCAGCCAAATGATTATGTTTTCATGGATAAAGCCAATGGCAAAACTAGCGTATGTAATGAACCAAGCGCCTTTTATTGTGTACATGTCTGTATATATTATATATGATTGCAAAAAAAGACTTGCCCCTTGGCGTATTATAGTTATAGTTGCCTCCAATATTACATAATAGTACCTCAGCAATTTATAATCGCCTCATAGCACCACTACTATTCCTCGCAATACATGAATACGCCTTTTCATATTATGTACTTTATAAAGCTCTGTATATATAATCTGCTTGCCAATTATGCATGCTGAACGAAACTGCACATCGAATGAAATGCGTCGAAATAGCTTGTACATATACTTTTAAGCGGCTAGAAAGCTTGATAGCTCTTGTGTAAACGACAACCGGAAATGGTCAGTCAGTTAGACCGCCCGTTGTTATTATTACTACAAGCAATGTACATTATTATTATACAAAATTGCTCATAGACTCGTAGAATACAATGATAGGAGCCATGTGAAAATGTGAAAAGAGAGAAAGTGCTTATTTTCAAGCTAGACTTTGGACAACACTGCTGGAAGTAACGCTAAAGTGATATGCTAAGACCTGGATAAATTATGTTGTTGCCATTTGTTCATAAACATTTAATTTAAAAGTTGAGTATAGTTTCGCAAAAATGAATTACATAAAATATGCTCAAGTTTTACCGAGATTATAAAAATGCATCTTTGACTTTGCCCTGATAAATTTAATGTACATAGTTTCCTAAATTTATTTGCTTTCTTCCAAGCCGACACTCTTGTTTCTATTCTAGCAAAAGCACGTAATATATTGCATTTTGCACTCACCGACATTGACAATGCAATGCATCCAAATGACAGCATCTCTGCCATATGACCTTGTCACATTTTTCTGCACGCTATTTCCTCTAGCAAATATTCGCTACACTTCCTACGCAATTCTATAGTTTTTTAGAGTTGTGAGCCAAATCCGCTGATTCCTCCACAATTTCCGTTACTTGTTGGTCCTATAATTCACATCCTCATTAGCCGGTATTTTCACAAATTAAGCTCAAACCTTTTACTTCATCCCACCGGTAAATTCCTGACACTTTTATTAATTGCTCATGACATTTTTTGTACAAATTCGGCCGTGGGAAGTAGCGTTTTCGCTACTAGCGAACAGACTGTTCCGTTCCAAACGGCCTATAACATGCTGTTATGCAGTATTTGTTGTAGCAAAGAAGATATGTTTTGTCTTTCCGATAACTACTAGAAATAGAATGCGGAAGCAACGATACGAGAGGGTTACTGAACTAGAAATTCTTTTCGCTTTCTTCATTCCGTTTAGCTGTCAGCAAAATCGGTATTTATAGAAGGTTTCTTCGGACATGCCGTCATTCATGGTGGATGCATAGCAAACTTTTGAGAAATATTTTTCACCGACTTGATGTTCAACTTGTCATTTTTGACCCTCGCAGAGATTCTGCCACTGTATTTTACTGGATTAGAAGCGAATTATAGTCAGTAGCGTCCAGCTCAAACTGTGTTAAAATATTTTTATTGCTATTATGAATATATAGATGGAGCAGAATGCAGAAATATTAGTAAACATTCTTTCCTCATCATTCCAGTTGTTTGTTTCCAGCCAGTGTTCCAGCTGCAGCTGATAAATTGTTATTAATATAAAAAATTTGATGGAAGCATACATAAATTCTACTGTTGAATACTGAATGTGATGAGATTACGAGTTGTGTCGGATTTTTAATTAACCGAGGGAGGATAAGTTATTATTATTACAGCTGTTTTTAACCTTTTTATTACAATAAATTGTATCTAGTTTTTTTGTATCATCATATCAACCTCTTGTTCAGTTGAGAACTATATAAATAAAACGTTCAAAATGCATATGGTTTGTGGTTGACAATTCTCTTCAAGTGCTGAAGCAGATTGCCTGGTCTAAAACCTTTTTTATCAGCAGTTGTGAAATTCAGACGAATTTGTGTGACAAGTAATGCGGACTATAAATACTGCTAATGTTATGAATTTTTGACTTTGCGAGAATGATAGATTATATTGAAACGTTTGAACAAAGGTTTTCTCCGTTGGCGTCGGATGCCTTCAAGGAGTAAATTACCCTTGGGCGGGTGAGCGTCGACAAGGAAGTATGTCTGTTGATGCCCGCGTATTATGCATGTGTATTGTAAGGGGACGGTTTGTTTACATGGGCGTCTGTGTATTGAATATATACGGCATCGGATGCTAGCGACTGTTTGGCATTTAGGCTTGTTAATTTCCTTTGGGAGAATTGTTTGCACCTGTTGGGAATCAGTCAAGTGAGCCGAAAAAAGGCTTTTCATTCCACGGAATGTCCTATAAAATTATCAAAACATTTGAAATAGCGATCAAGTGACGATTCACAGTGTGATAATGATGATACGGGAATGAATCGACGGATGGAATCCGAGTCGGCGGTTGCAATACTTGGCATCTTGTCATGCTGGTAAAGGTGTGTGTTGTGTGGATATTGCCAAAAAGTGAATCTGTGAGAATGCCGCCGCCAAAGTCGAGATGAGTAGGAGATGGTTCGTTGTGGAAAGAGTTACGTGAGAGAAGGCGAATATTATTCATTGCATCGTCCGAGATGAGCTGGTTTTTCGCGTGTCTTCTTCTCCCCGTCGGAACAGTCTGAAGGCTGTAAAAAGTTAATATCGCACACACAACAACACTACAGCCATTCATCCAACCCAAAACTCAAGTGCTGAAACATTGCTGACTGAGTACACCAGTAGTAGACGTAGGTAAATATTTTCCGACGGACGTCATTAAACCCTTTCCGATCAACCTTCGGCATCGACAACCAACACGCCGCCGACACTTGATTCATGATTCAACCCGATATTTCTGCAAAACTATTGTTGGACGTTGATAGTGCTCTCAACCAGTTAATTGGATCACTGGACCTTCCTTCTGCTAATTGTATTTACAAGACCAAGTTGCCTTGAGTTGTGCCGAGTGTTCACGTGTAGAAACGTACGTGTGTGTGTGTTTGTTGTTCTTTGAGCGGTAACAATTTGTACTAATTAATAATAACATGCTCAAGGTTTAATGTTGGTGCTAATATTCGGTGAATTTGTTGGTTGCAGGTTTTATCACTTGTAAGGATTCAGTTCGTTGCATTCCACTTTTCTCTTGCCAGTCTGGAACTGCTGCTGCCTGCCGATGGCATTCTAAGTCTTCCCAATACGCCGACAAAACAGTGTACTGATACCCCAAGCGACGCAAAGATGACAGTTACCTGAAATCAGCTATGGGATTAGGGAAAAGAAGATAAAGTTTTGATTAAACTAGATTACGCGAGCGACAGGATCACGAGTGTCAAGTAGATTTGTAAGCTCAGATTTCGTTTGGCGCACACGAGATTTCGCAATTATCCGATTTGTGAGAGATAATTTTTTTATTCAATCACTCTCAGTGTAGGTAACAACCATGTGCCCGACACAAACAGTCATAGGATTGTCCAAACTGCAAAACTGTAGAACGCAATGAATTTTATCAAGAGGCAAATCCAGTATGGGTCATTCGTCAAATATTGCAAAGAACGAGGTTAGACAAATGGAATAGTGAGCGATACAAACGTGACTATCTTGCCAAAGAATGTGATTGTTTTTTAATAGTAATAATAATAATAATAATAAAGTATATTATAGAACACGGCAGTTTTTGCGGAAACCAGGCAGGGTGTGAATAACTTTCAGAGAGACAATCACTCGGTTTTTTCAGTATTATTGGATTAGGAGGAAAAGTAGTGGTACAAGTTGAACAAAGTATACAAAATGTCGTGGCTATGTTCTTGTTTTGCCAAAACTTATGAAACGCCCGAAGTGTTAGAACTCGACTACCGGCACTGTTCCCTTACTGAAGTTCCCTCTGATGTGTTTGCGTATGAGCAGACGCTGGAGAGGTTGGACTTGGGATGTAACCAGGTAAGAATTTGATTATTGACAAGTTCAGATGTTTAAAGGATTGCACTTGTAGAATTTATTTTGTGCACAGATCTCAGATTTACCCCCATCGCTCTTTCACTGTCACGAGCTGAAGGAACTAGACCTGTGCGATAATGATTTGATGAATATTCCATCTGCTATTGGAACTTTTACCAAGCTTCAGAAACTGGATTTGAGCAGGAATGGTGAGAGAGAATAATTTGACGCACACACATCTTCGAGGATTTGGAGGGGTACAGCAGTTTTGTGTTATAGGAATATCGGAAATCTCGGATACGATCAAGAGTTGTAAACATCTACAATATTTGGATCTAAGTTTGAACCGACTTCAGAAGGTTCCCGAAGGGATTTCACAGCTAGTGAATCTGGAGGAACTGTTTCTAAATGATACCTACTTGGAGTTTCTGAATGCAAATTTTGGACGCTTGACAAAACTGCGTGTTTTGGAACTCAGAGATAATTCTTTACAAGCCCTTCCAAAATCTATGAACCGGTTTCAGCAGCTTCAACGCATGGATTTGGGACAAAATGAATTGAGCGAATTGGTATGAAGTCTTCTGTCAGTATTGTCATCGGAATGTGTCAATTTAAGGTACTGATGCTTGATTTGTTCTACAGCCGGAAGTTATTGGTGCAATGACAAATCTGACTGAATTATGGTGTGACAATAATAGCATTCAGACATTACCAAAGGTAAGTTTTGGTGATCAAATGCCATGTGTTGGGAATGAACTTTGTAAGATAAACGTTTCATGTTCTTTTAACAGTTTATCGGGAATCTTCATAAATTAAGTTGCCTAGACGCAAGTCAGAATGATATTCAAGAGATTGCTGAAGAAATTGGAAAGTGCTCTCAACTCAGTGACTTAACGATGGCATTCAACGCTATTGAGGTCAGTGCATTCCATGCAAATTTGGCGTCTATGATTAACGTTCAGCTGTCACTTTTATATTGGTTTATTCTGTTTTCAGGCTTTACCGGAATCATTTACTAAATTGGAGCAACTAACGGTTTTACGCTTAGATAACAATTCAATTCAGTATCTACCTGAAGAATTCGGTCATCTGAAGAACTTGAGAGAGTTCAGTCTAATACGTAATTTGCTGAAAAGTCTACCGACAACCATTGGCTTAATGAGGAAACTGCGGACACTGTACTTGGATGATAATTTGCTGACAGAGTTACCAAAGGAAGTCGGAAGTTGTTCTGCCCTGAGTATATTGAGTGTTGCGAAGAACCGGCTTGCTACTATTCCTTCAGAAGTTGGCCATCTCAGCAACTTGAGAGTGCTTACATTACCGGGAAATCTCATTAAGTTCTTGCCAGTTTCTTTACTGAATATAGAAAAACTGCACGCCTTGTGGCTAAGCGAATCGCAATCCAAGCCTTTACCTCCTTTAAACAAAGAGGTAGACCGCGTAACTGGACAGCATGTACTGACATGTTATCTATTACCACAGTTGCCTGTTACGCAAGGTAAGTTGATGCTTGATATTTCGCCAGGGCTTTCTTAACGAATTATTTACAATGATATTTCAATCAATAGAAGTGGACTACGCCACCAAAGAAGAAACAAAACCATCCAGGCGATCTGGTACATGCATTAAATTCAATACCGATCCAGAGCCTCCACCAGTAGAAACCAGTATTATCAAGAGAGGTTTACTTCGCGCTCCAACTCCATATCCAAAAGAACTTCGGGCGCTTGCTAAACATGCTTCGAATTTGAGACAAAGCGTTCAAAATGGCGACCTAGTGATTCATGTGGGTTTTTATATACACGAAATACCTAAGACGGAATGTATGGAAGTAACTAGCAAACTTTCTTCTTTATTTCAGGATACGCCGGAATATGAAGGGGACTTGAACGGAGTGCTTGAAGCTGAAGCAGAAGAGGTAATGATTTGCCGTTTGGCCCGCAGTTAGAGTAAATTAAGCTAAACTTCAATTAGTTATATGAGGTGTGCATTTAATTTGATGGATCGAACTGAATGTCAATTTTAGGATATGCCCAAAAACAAAGAGGGAGAAAGGTGACTTAGGTATTTGAAATGATTACGTCGCCTGTCTGGTCATATGCATTGAGTATGCATGTTTCCCTTCAGCCCATAGTTAGATTTCCCCGACGATAGCCTTCAGTCATGCAGCAATATTTTTTGGCTTCCCGAATTATTAGTTTTGGCGAATGTTAATTTTTTTAGACATCTATATGCCTCTCAATAACTTGTGTTGGTGTATTTTACATATTTCAATAGTAACTGATTCTCGTTAGCTGTTATTTTTTGCTCGGTATGGTGTTTCTACACTAGCTTCCAGAAATGTATTCGCCTGTGTTGTTGCTATTTTCTCGTTGTTCATTAAGTGTGCTAATAAGATCTTCTGGATTCCAGGTTCACCATCGTAGAGCCAACAATAGAAGCTATCATACCATTGGCTTGCCTCCAGTAGATCAAATTCAACTGCAACCCTTATTGCATAAACTGGACATGCCTTCACCAGCAACAGCAATAGATACTATCGACAGTAATGTTAGAAGTTATACGACAACAGACTACAGTGCCACTGATATTGGTTATACTCGTGAAATCCACCATAGCAGCACATTCTCAAGTATCAATTCGAACTTTTCGAAGAAGGTCACTTCGTCGTTGCTTCAGGGAGAAAAAACCCAAGAATCAGCTTTTGTTGAATCTTCCGCTTTGACTGCTTCATCGGAATACCGTGCAACCAACAAAGAAGAACCTACGGCGAAAGAACCGCCGCCATATCATGTTGCCGCACGTCGAGCTGCCTTTTTCCGAAGTGTACCTTCATCTCCGGCATCAAGTGTCGGTTACCCTTCATCAAGCTCTCCTACACTTACTACAATTTCGACCAGATCCACACCCCCTTCGTCGATTGTGAATGAACAACTTGGATCGACAAGGCAAGCTGCTAATGACAACATTGCAGTGGTTTCACAAGTGGATGACAAAACTAATCTGGGAAACAATGATGGTCAAAAAGTAAATTCTCAGTATCTTCCTTACAATACCCCCGATACCCAATCGTCCCAACAAAATCTGGACTTCGAGGGAAAGGCAATACAAGCACTTTTAACGGCCGCCGAATCAGCCAAAGGAATCTTAGGCACCGGAGCTGAAGAGGTACAAGCTGTTGTTGTCGAAAAGACAGAACTCGTGGAGCAGCTTGTGAACCAGATCACGTCAGCATACGTTCAAGCAGGGCCCTCAATTATTTCCGCATCTGAGCTTCCAAAGATGGAGCCAATGGGCAGTATTGCGATGGAAATGGTTAAAACAGAGGGGAGCACAGTGCCATCAGTCGATCTTGTGGATAGCTTAGAAGGAGTTCCGCCACCAGGAGCGTTGGCAAATACACCAAGTGATACAACTGAACTATCTGAAGTTCAAGACGAAGTTGCGGCATTGGATTCAATGGTTGCATTGCCACATGACGAATTTCCTCCGCCACCTCCGGAATTGATGCATCACGAGAACGCAGATGCAACAAAAGGCCACAATGAAGTTGAGCAGCATTCTTCTATACCAGTTCCAACATCTTCAACAAACCCTCCACGACCGGCAGTGAAACCTAAACCAGTCACGCCGAATGGTAGCAAAATCCCTGGGTTAGAAAACAGGCCACCAAGTTTACGGAGAAAAATCAAAGCGCCAGGGTCTCCAATAACAAGAAGCATAACACCAGAGCGGTCAATTACACCCACAGGCAATTTGCCAGGTTTAACAAGTAGAATACCAAAGGCGAACGACGCAATAGAATCTGTGGATAATGGCAATCGGCATAACACTGACCAATATCGAGGCTTCGAAAGAACTCCTAGTGGTAGTCGAATTCCCAAGTTCAAGGATAAATCTTCTCAAAAAACCAAGTCTCCAGAACCGACTGTTCAGTCACAGCGCGATGAAAATGTGCAATCATTATCCAATATCTCTGACTCTGAAAGTGTGCAACAAAACGCAACTGATGGCAATGGGAATTCTCGAATTCCAACTTCGAGAAAACCGTGGATTTTCGGGACGCACAAAAATGCCCACGTGGTAAGTATATAAACTCATCCGTTTTTTGGGTTTGATTAATGAAGACTTCTACAAGGACTCTTTGGTTATGTTTCGCAGGTTCCACTAGAATACATCAAGACGGACGACCTAGGGTTTTCCGTGTCGCCAGGAAGTTCTGGTCCACAGGGGGTAAGTATAATTGCGGTTTTACGTTTTATTTAGTGTCATTTGTTACAGTTATATTTGTTACAGGGTATTTACGTGGATTCAGTGCAAAACGTCAATTCAACCATTAAAGTAGGAGACAAGCTATTACAAGTGGACGGTATAGACGTTTCCCAGATGACCATAGAGATCGTCAGAAAAATCCTAAGCAATTGCCAAGAAAATATCCACCTCTTAGTATCACGACAATATTGACCTAGTGAATATTCGAAAATAGTACAAACTTAAGGATAAATGGAGATTGTGAGGTTTTCAGACAGGTTCGAATTGTTGCGTGCTAACAGTCAGCAAGGAGATTATTGCAGCTTTTATTCCAACTATCCCAGTAACTGAAGCAAACACGTGCAGATTTTTGGCAATCCTCCTAATGGTGCTAGATAGATTCTAAACCTTAATCCACCTTGGATTTAAAAGTTTTAAAAACCTTTGAATGTTCGTTGTTTTGCTCGAAGCTTAAGTTCAAATTCATGTTGAATGATTTTGATAAGTTACAAATGTCCGGTATACGGTTAATTGATAGATGAAGACGATGGCAGCTGAAACTACGAACCTTAAAACGTGTCTATGCATAGAATTAGTACTTGTATTGTTAATGTTTTTATCTATATGTATTACCCAGTTCCTGGACTAAGGCCACCTTGGTTTACACCTGTTTTAATGAACTTAGCTTGTTGTCAGTCCTGCTCAACTAACGTATGACTAGACACTAGATAACCAGATATGTTCCTGCAATGCGGAAAGGCTTCATATTTACCTGTTCATGTGCAAACAAAACTTTGGAATTGTACATTAATTGTACAGCCACATGTGCCTATGCAGTGTGTAACCGGGAGCTTGGCTTGAAAAACTGTTTCAACTTGTATATCTTTATATCCAAGATTCTTTGGAAGTAGATTTTTCACCGGGCTGTAAGGCTGGAATATTTTATATATAGTGACACCAATAGTTACCAAACATTTGACCAGACATACCCATGTCACACAGGAACAATACTCTTTGACAACTATGTAGAAATACAGAGATATTATATTATAATGATGTTATTTGTAAGTGATGAGTTGTATAATGAATGTTGCAATAAAGGGCCACAATATAGCTATACTGTTCTATACTGGTCTTTGTTCCGAAAAACTAATGTAAACATTTGTGTATTCGATACCAGTTATTCTGACGGATGTTGTCATTTCGTTCATTATGTTACTAGCTATAGTACTTGTTCAATGCAAAATACAGAATCAGTTCATTCTGGTTCGGTAACTCAGGAGTTGAGCTTGGATCTTAATTTGCGAAAATGCTCCTTTTTTACCGTCATGAAAGTATTGTGATTTCTACTTTGATATTTCTCCTCGCCGTCAGAGAATCTGTAGGGTTTAGTCCATTCGCCATGAATCTCGTTCGATTTGGTGGACCGAAGGCAGAAGAAGCTAAGAACGCTTCCGATATCTTTGTACAGGAAGTAACTTCACTCGGAAGCTCCTACACGTTGTTCGAAACAGGACCAACTCCCAGAGCTGTGAAGACCTTTTCTACCTCGAGCACCGATAGAGACCTTCATTTTGTTCTCATTGACGACGAGGATTTCCCTGCCGGAAATGGGCATTACATCTTGCTGAAGCGGGTATCGATTCCCACGAACATTAGACGTGGCCGAGATGTGTCTAATTTCTACAAAGCGTTTCGCTTATGTTTCGAGTATGCTATTTAACCATTTGCTCCAAACATTAAGAAAATCTTTTGCATCAAATGAAATATTTTCCTTCCAGGCCTAACGTTTCAATCGATATTGAGTGAATCCCGCTTCTATATAAATTCATATCATCAGAAGCGTAAACAAGTCCAACAAAAGCCATGGATTGACTGAGGTTGCTTTAACGTGACATCGTAAGGATATGGATTTCCAGAAACCTAAACTAATTCGAATCTTCACATTCTCGGAGCCGTACAGCGTAAATTCACTGTATTTGGGATTGATTATGACCATTTATTGCAAAATTCGGCATCATCAAAAAACATTCCAACGAATTCTTCTGCCAATGGAAACCAAAAGTCAATCTATAAGTAGTCTAAGCCTAAGTATTCAGCAAGTAAAAACAGTTATTGGGAATAAAAAATGAACTTCACGAACATACTAATTTATCTTAATTTTTTGAGCAGCAAGAAATTGTTCACACCGCGCCTCAAGTGCCGCTTTAACTTGATCGAGACACGAAGGAAATACAATAATATAAGACCAATTAAGCGTAATCGTTCCTGGAAACAGATAATATAAACGAGATACTCGAAGAAAGCTTACAATGCGAGAATCTTGAAGTGAAAGCCAGAGTATTGCTGACTTTGAACAGTCACGCGAGTTGCGAAGATCAATCGGCCAAACAACAATGATCTTGCGCATTGCTCCGAAGCTTGTACATCTGTTCGCACTTCTTGCAAGTGTAGCAGTTAGTAATTTTATCGTAATTAAAATTCAATGCTACGTCATCGTCATCATCATCGTCCTCATCCTCAACTGAATATGGTGGTGGAGCTGCATTATTCGCCATGCTCGGCCCACTTGCGGAAACTAAATCATTCACTGAAGCTGGACCGTCGAGCAATTGTTCCATTTCAAGCAGCGACTCTTGTACTTCAAAGTTCCGGACAGTGTCTTCGCCTAAGCTTGAACCTTGGGTACCAGCTGAACCTCCGTAATTCCCTGCTGTAGTATTATACACTGAATGATCTTCAACGGCAGTGAACCTTATACCATCGACGCTTAGCACGGTACCTGGTGCGGGAGCTGGTGTAGTCAAACGAGAAGCAGGGCGGGATCCTACAGATGTGCCCATCAAAGATTGTGGTGGGCCCATAGGTGTAAAGGAATTCGTTTGTTGCACAGCCTGAGATGTCGTATTAAGTGGACCTGAGGGGGGTGGCATTGCAGCGTTTGATTGCATAGATCTTGGATGATTAGAAACTGGAGTGTTTGGCCCGAGGTACGTCGATGTATTCCGGTTCGCCTGTTGTGGGACGAATCGTGCGTTCATATGGGCTGGTCTCAAAGGCGCTGCAGTAGATGATAGGACGAATTGATTTCGCGGTTGGGGTGTATTGTGCATCTGTTGTCTTCCGGATGCGTATGAAGGTTGTTGGTTGGCATGACTGCGATTGTCTGCACTCAATGTGGCGTGCGAAGGTGGAAAACCGGGCATCATCATTTGACCTTGACCCTGGGAAGAAACCGGTTGCTGAACGCCAGGTGTGGTATTACCACTTCTAAGGACAAAACTAGAACTCGGGCTCTGGGCTGCACGTTGATTTCCGCTAAAATACCCTTGATGGAGATTGCTGCTCAAACCAGAAGATGACAAGGTAGCTGTTTGAACGGCCCCTTGCTGAGACCTTGATGTATTGCTTTGGTATGGAGGTGGAGGTGCTGCTCCGGGTGACCAATATGAAGGCTGAGTGAGGGGACCTGGCGTTGCATTGGCTGCACAAGAGGTTTGATTAACTTCCTCAGATCTGCTTGACGATGCACTTCCATGCTGTTGCAGTCGTACCATTGTCCGACCTGCTTCTTCTGTATTTGCTAATGAACCCGGGAGTCTCTGACGATTACTGTTGGATTCGGGTGGCTGCTGAAAGACCCTCTCCGCTGAATTTGACAGGTTCGGAGCGCTTTTCGTCGGTGGGGCAGAATCAACAACTTGCCCACTTGTTAAACTTGAAACTTCTGGTTCGTCTTCAACTTCATCCTCTTCGAACAGCTCGCTAGGACTTTTGATTCTAATGTTGGTCCCCGTTGCGTTGGGTTGTTCAACAGGAGCGACGACATCTACCTCTGTTCTTTCAACTTTGGCAGGTAATTTCCAAAGATGGGCTTGAGCATGAGTTTTTATATTTGACCATATCACACAATCCTCACATTGAGGACATTTGACGACATTCTTTGCTTTTCCGGGCAAATTTGCGTGTTCTTCATTGCAATGCTTCTCGTAGAAACTAGTTAGCATCACCTTCAAGCAAATCCAACATCTCACCCTTCCATGTTTTGTTAAACACTTTGTCGCTTTTTGATGCATGTTGTACTGTTGTTCACAAATATTACAATATTCAATCGTCCGCCTCCACCTCGCGAGTGCGTCTAGAGTTTCTGTGCCTGGAGGATATGTGAAATCACTATCGCATTCTGGTACACTTTCGATCGGGTTTACAGCGGATGGTTCCACGATTGGTTCCTTATTTGCTGCGGATTGTTTCTCGATAGGTTCCTTATTATTTTCCGTGGATTGTTTGTCGGTACGATCCTTACTCACTGGATGTTTGGAAGTTGCTACTTGTCCTTCTGGCTCACTCAGATTAACCACGGTATCAGTCAAAGTAGTCCCGTGTATATTGCTCTCAGAGTCAGTGGTTTCCTTTTGGATATTTTGATTTCCATTGAGCGCAACATCTTCTGCTTCACCAGCTTCCGGACGTAATGAGGATGTAGAAACAGCATCAGGGATTTCTGAAGCCCCATCCGTTGTCTCGAGCTGTTTTTTTCCAACAGCAGCTTCAAGCGATCCAGAGATTGAGTTCTTAGTGACGGCGTGTTGATCTCCAGTAATCTCTTCTGTGGAGTCAGGTTCTGCTTCTAACCTCTCGTCTGCCTTCTTGTTGCTCCGAGAAGCCTCTTTCGGTTTTGCAACTGTTCGTTTGTCTGGAGTGGGCTTTGGACCTTGTCTTCCAGCATTCTTATCAGATGAGTTGGCTTGGTCGCCTACAGTAACTTCTAATGGTTTTATCTTAATAATCTCTTTAGGATCCACTTCGATATTCATGTGAAAACCCGAACCGTTGTTATTAGTGTCGTTGTCCTTATCCTTATTGGCGTTGTTCTTATCCTTATTGGCGTTGTTCTTATCCTTATTGTCGTTGTTCTTATCCTTATTGTCGTTGTCCTTATTTCGAGCGTTCATATGGGAGAGTTCTACTTCGTTTCTCGCTTGCGGAGGGCGTACAATCAACTGCGCGTGTTCTTGTGTTTTCTTTCTCGTTTGTGGAGGAGATGCCTGAGATTGAGGCTCAATCACTGATGGTGTTTCAGCAGGCGTCTTCTTGGACAAACCTTGCCTGATTCGTGAACTAGTTCTAGTGGAAACAGGTGCTGTATTTTCGTCAGTTATTGGTGCATCCTCTTTGTTTTTCGAACTGGTCGTGGAAGATCGAGCTGATTTTTCAGAAAGATTCGCTTTTTGGCTTTCACCTAGATGACAAACACTAAAATACATTTTCATGATACGGCACTGTTTCAGAAAAAACAACAATTAACTCACTCAATCTTGAGCTTCTTCGTCTGCCGTTTGGCTTTGCCTTTTTCAATGTATCTTGCTCTGGTTGAATTTCATTTGCACGTTTCCTATTTCCTGAAGCATTCTTCCTCAACGAAACTTTTGGAGGTTCTTCCACATCTTCTCCATCAACGTCCATTTCTTCCGCACCTCTATGAGCTTCTCTTCTTCGCATTCGAGCTACTACAAATTATGGAAGTTTACAGACACCATTCAAATATTCAAAATTAAATTAATAAAGAGTACGTTACCTTCCACAGTAACATTCATTACTCGAGCCTCATCTTCAGAATTTAAGTCATCCAGCGAAATCTCTTCATCTTCACTAACGTTGCTAACATCTACGGCCGCATCAGCTTTTTCTCTCATTCTTCGGTTCAATCGAGCCTCTGAAAAATGAAAACAGGTAATGAACATGGTCGGAGATTATCACTGTACGCATAAATAATGCACTGCTACCTTCTACAGTAATGCCCATCAACTCAGCCTCTTCTTCTGAATTAACGTCATTTAGCGAAACTACTTCATCATCGTCCACAAGATCTTCAGCAATCTGATCATCTTGAAGAATCATACTGTCCTGATCTTGGCTTTGCTCTCCAACATCTTGTGAATCTTCTGGTGGAGGTTCTTGCAAAGTGGCAGGTTCCTGGTTCGTAATAACTTCGGTCCCTTGGTCTTCCAGGAATCGCTTGATGCACACATTCGGTTCTTTGCCGGATGGCACAACCGCCAAAGCCTCGTCTGAGAATCCAAGTTCTAGCAAGGCTTCCATTAGAAGCTGCTGCTCCGGCCCGTCAGCAGTGTCGAACATAACTTCTCCCCCATAAAGAACTGTTATCGCCTGAGCGAACACTTCAGTTCCATAATCGGGTACGGAGATCACAATTTTCTCTCTCTCATAAGGGGACTGCAGACATCAAATGTAGCATTAGCACTCGGACTTACTCCAAAATTAACATGAATTTTAAGCCATGAACATGAAATATCATACCATGGAAGTAAAAGTTTCCCTCATCAAACTGCAGGTAGCCCCAAGATAGACGGAATTCGTCACCACTTTGCCATCTCGACACAAGAAAGTTACATCACCGAACGGGATAGTTGGACTGGTAGTTTTCTGAGCTCGACGTAAACTTTTGAATATGAAACCACCCGCTTGTGCCTTGAAGCGGCTGTAGACAAACCCCTCCTTCTCACCATTATTTGACGCTGTTTCCATGATAGTGATCTGCCAACAAAGCAATTGTTTTTTAAGCTTCAATCCTGTTTGTAACAACTTCATACACACAATGTCTCAAGTAAAGAAAGTCGATAAAGATAGAAACCATCCGCCATGACAATATGTATGTGAGTGACATTCACCTTTAACAACCTTTAGTTGCAAAGTCCTCCGGAATAGTGACAGATAATTCAACTAAGTTTCAAACTCGGGCCTTTACATCATATCGAACAGACCTGTAAAACGAGCAAAAGCTGCATTCGTGCGTAGTTTTCAACAACGTAGAGCATGTCTATAATTGTTCGTAAAATTGTTGATGTCTTACCTCATAAAAGAGCCGGAAATGGAATTCCACCACTTGGCACCTCAAAATCAAGTGTCTCAAACACAAAACAACATAACCAAACAACAGAATAAAGGTACGAAGTCATCAGATTGAAATCATTTTGATTGTCATTTCCACTAAATAACAGATCCCGGCCAAAAATCCAAGTTCTAGTAGAAACTTGTCAACAACCGTATCACAAATTAAAAGATCGGAAATGTGGTGAATAACTTGGCACAAACAACAAATGAATTTCTTGGTTTCACCAGTCAGACCAGTCAGTCAGTAAATTGCAGTTAAAATCAACAAAATACGTACATCACTTATGTAGCGGCCACAGAAACATGATGCCGCGGAATGCACTTGTCTTGTACGTAGTCTTGTATGCCACTGCCTCACTACTGATTCGATCATTCATATGTTTTTCGCTTGGATCTCAAATGGACGAGAGGGCATCGATGGTCGGCGGGAACTGGCTTTGATTTGAAAATCAAAACAAGTTCAAGAACAACTGACATACACGTAGCAAGTGCGTCACGAAATTATAATTCTTCAGTAATTAAATTCAATCTTGAATATATACTTCAGCCGGTCGGTATTAGCAGCATCAGCAGGCCCAAGAGAAGATAAAAACTGCCGGAATATATCTTTTATGAAAGCCTTCTAAAAGACACATTTACACAAGGGGGAATACAAAAACATGAAATACTCGGTAAATAGATTCAAAAACCTCATACTTGATTTTAAACTGTAAAAACTTCGTTTACTTTGCTTCCATTTGTACGTAAGCACCGTATTTGAAGGTTCACAGGCTTGGTTTTGCTAAAGTTTAGAAGTTCCGGTTGTTGGAGATTTAACTTCATCGATCGTACAGTTAAATTCAAGTTCTGTATGCTTGTTTTCGGTCGTTGGCTAATGATAATTTTCTGTTACAGAAACTGGCCGTTCAATGCAATCTTCTGTAGGTGGCTCCTTACTGGAGCGGCAACAAAGGTTCCCGGGAATGCGCTATCGACCACACTTGATCGGATTTGCGTTGCTCAGTTTTATTCTCGTTTATGTTCTGATTGCAAAAAGCGGATGTTCGCCAAATTACATCAAATTGACCGACAGTGTAATTGCAAACAAGTTGCGTCCTGGCATAATGGCGGCACACCGAGATCTACCTCCTTTTCAGTTGCCGGAGCTTTCTGCTGTATGTGAATTTCAAACCTATCTAATTGATATGGACTTTGAAAGTCAAATTTAATTGTATGAACGGTTTCAGGACCAATATGCGTCTTTGTACTGTCCGTCCGAGGTTAAGGGTAGCAGTATCTCTGATGTGTACCTCAAGTTGAAGGCTCTCGAGGATTCGACTGTGAAGCAGTGTATTGAAGCCTTAGAGGCTTTCAAAAGGATTTATGACACACAGCAGATGGAAGGAACAATGAATATGCCAGAACAGCTGGCTGAAAAGGCGTTGAAAGACTGGATGAAGAATGATGAAGAGTTGTTTGAAAAAATGGAACGGCAGGTAGTGTCAATATCAACATTTTTAAGTTTGGGGTTGTGAAGAAAGTGTGTGATAGCAGTTGTGGTTTTCAGGACATTTACAAAGTGTCGAACAAATATCTTTCTGAAGAAACAGTTTTCAATCTTTTGAGGTCCAAACGACCTATTCCAAAACCTAATGTCGACCCTAAGGACTATGTTGCTCAGCTGGCGAACAAAAGTGCCACGTCGTGTGACTTTTGTAATTACAAAACGAATACGGCCGAAGATGAGTTTGGAAGGTATGAATCATTCTAACCTAAACTAAAGATTTCCAAGTTCTAATTTGTATTTACATTCTTGTATTTCCAGAATTGAAAGTAGCCTTTCAGCGACGGCTTCTAATTCATTCAAGCTGGCGAAATATCATGGTTTGATGTTTCCCTTGAAGCACGAGCCTGAACAAATTCCACTGGAGACTATGAAGGATTTATTTTTAAATACCGTATTGAAGTGGTGTTCCAAGGTTACGGACCATGACTCAGACTACTCGTAAGAAATTAACTAAATTTGGAGATTCGGTAGACTGACTGACTCGGAGCCTGAATTCAAAAAACTGTGTTGTAGATATCCAACTATAGTATGGGACACACTTCCACATGCCGGTGCAAGCCAGATACACCCACATGTTCACATCTTGATGGATAAAGGTCGGTACTCTGGGATGCCTGACACGTTCTTGATCGGTGCAAACCGCTATTTTGAAGATCACAATCGTTCGTTATGGAATGACTTTGTGTTAGCACACACAGCCTTAGGACTGGCTTACCGAAAGGGGTCTGCCGTTGCCATTGTTTCGTTGGTAATAAGAATGAAACTGCTGCATCTAATGGAAACTTCAGGATATTCTAATTCTCTTTCTCTCATTACAGACTTCCAGAAAGGATCATGAATTCACCATTATCAGTTCTTCATTCAACGAAGATGCTGTTGAATTGATCTACTACGTAATGCGAGCTTACCAAGAGCATTTGGGTGTTTATTGCTTTAGTGCAGGTGGTGCTTTACCTATTCTGAAGAATCCTAGCTCCGGATTGCCTTTTATCTTCCGCATTGGTTCAAGAGGAGACTGTGCGGCTGTACGCTCTGATGTCAGCTCGCTTGAACTGTACTCGGTGAGTCCAACTCTTTTTCCCAGCAACAGCAACCTAGAATGCTCACAGTAATGAATTATGACTAAACTTTAATTTATAGATCTACAACATCAATTCAGATATTGGAAAAACTATTGATGCGCTCAACAAGGTAGTCCCTAATACGGATTCTTGAGATCTTGAGTAAGATCTTGACCGAGATAATATTTATGTCTGTTGCAAAGATCTGATCTAGAACTGACAAATTGTGATATGATACCGTATTTCCAGTCCATTTAACCTGGTCTGTAATGAATATTTAAGGACCTTTAAGAAGTGCCCAATTATATGTAGTGCGCAGTCATCCTATTGTATTGTCTAGGTGTACACCTACATAGTCATTTCACCCAAATGTAGATATACTGTCTTGTAATGCCTTTTGAACCGGATTCCTATTTATACCGTACCACACCAAAGCCGTTCAAATGTCTAGTTTAGTAATTTGCTCATGTTGTCAGAATAACTGTGTCTCAAACATAACGGCAATGAATCAACAAAGGTTTCACTTACAACCATGTATTTTATTATTGATACGTTAAGATAACATACATTGAATCAAACAGGATTTGTCAAAGTGCTCAAGTGCCCCTGCACTGATAATTAGCAGAATATATGGCCAACTTTTTCTATATTATAAATGGAAACTGGGGCTCGTCTTTCGCATCATATACTCTTTGATGCCGAATCTTGACATTCGCCAGCAGCAACCCAATGGTCTCGAAAACAGGTCCAGCAATGCTTGTGTAAACTATTTCACCCAATGCGCGTAACACAGCAAAAATGGCATGAAGGAACTTGAGAATTGGGCGAAAGCACCAGATTTGCTGAAAATACAAAACACAAAATTATTTCGGTCATACTCAAGTCGCTGTTCTATCTTGAAACCGCGAAATGATGACTTACCAGAAAAACAAACAGTGCAAAATGGAACCCAATTATGAGCGCTGCCAGCGGCGCTAGCACCACTGTCAGCAGCTTATAGGTCCATGAAAATACAAGGTGAAAAATTGTAGAGGACGCTTTCCAAGTCCAGTCAGGACTTCGAACGTTGTCTGGTTCCCCGACTATAGATGGCCAAATGTACTGAAACAATTGTTCATTTTAGCTAGCTTGTTCGGAATTGTTTTCGAAAAATAACTGCTCTGCTTACTTCAATAGATTTGTTGATATCCTGCGGATCCCTTGATTCCAGGTCAGGAGTATGAACTGCGCCAACTTTGTTCATGTGGATGGACATGGTTGCTGGATCGGTAATCATTCGGACGACCTGCAGAATTCCGGCTCTTTTTGGTTGAAACTACTGATTGACTGCAAACACGAACTATTATATCGAATCACAGACAGACCGTATAGCAAATCTGCACCAAAAACTTTGTCAACTTGTGCTCGCAGTAAGCGATGTCGCGCTTCTGGTTCCCACGATCGTAATGGTCGAAGCGGGTATCAAAACGTTGACTTTTAAGGAATCCTTCGTCGCATCCTTGAAGAAGGCAACTTTTCTCCTCCTGTTGGGCGAAAGTTGGATCGACTTTCTCCCCTATGCGTTCTACAAGTCAGACAGGCAATTATGGTCATTTGGTCTTTGATGCAAGGTGGTTCACGGCTTTCACGGACCTTTGCCACACTAGAACGACCAAACCAACTTTGATTTGTCCATCTGATAACGCATCACCCACCGCTGCATTCGTCTTTAATGTTTGTGTGTGAAAGCCAAGTCGGGACTTGATGGATAGTTGATACACTTTTTCTAGGATTTGTAGAACAGTAGTAGTCGTCCAAGACTGCTGAATTAGTACACGCATATTACTTGTTGCAAATTCTTGGATAAATTATGATTTTTTTTTCACAAAAATACCTTCTAACATGCAAAAGCCATGGCTGCAAAGAAAGTGATTTTGTCCATTTCTTCTTGTCTTAACCCATTGAACACCAATTTTGACTGTCAGCCGAAATGGACTCGTTTATAATTCCGTGACATGCTTGTAGCCCTGTTTCATGCGTTTATATTGCTCGATTGCGACCATTAACGCTATTTCCTTGTAAATCGATGGCACCAAGAAAACAGAACGGAAATGAAATCAGTTCATTGCGAGAAAAAAAGGCTCCAGTCAAATTTGTCTTTGATGAGGAGGCACTTTTCATAAAAGTGGCGGTCAAGCTGTGGTGGTCCCGTGTTTATCGCCATGAGATGTATTCGGCCTCGAAACTTTTTGCATTGGCTCTAATCTGGCTCACCTGAACTCATCGCCGGAAATTACTCTTTCAAGGGCATTTTGCGGGGCAAATTTGTCTGTTCTTGCATGCATATAATATAATCTTGATTCATTCGACAACCAATATTTTGCTTTTGCTCACAGTCAGCATAATATATGTCTCTTTTATTGTGTTGTGACTAAAAAGTAAAAAAAGTCCTTGGATTCTCCCCATGTTGAACTGCGTACAATCGTAGGAAACTGGTACTGCCTGTATCAATCTGTCCAGGCCAAGCAGGAGGCATGAAGGCGATGACGGGTGAAAAGTGGGGCGCCAAAACAGTTTCTACGATTTCTTCCTTTTAGAGACGTCTCAGAATTTACAAATGGCGAACAAAGGCTATGGCTCGAAAAAGTAGGCGACTTTCACTCATGTTGAGCTTGTCTTCCGAGAGGACAATAAGAGACACGATCACAACAACAACAATGGCGGACGTGGAGAAAAACGTTATATCATCCTCTTCAACAGACAGGAAATCGACAAACCAACACATGGTAATCATTAATTTTGATTTATTGCTTTCACCAAACTACTACGTACGTACGATCGTTGGATTCTTTGGCCTCATTCCCCATTTTCTGGCCAAAGTTGCACAGTCAGTTGTGTCCAAGTATATCTGTGCACTTTGTTGATGAAACTTTTTCTAAAGCTTGATTATACGCAAGAGAACGCATGAAAAACCTTGTGCGCAATCCAGTCCTCTCAGTCAGTCAGTCAGTCAGTCAGTCAGCAAGCGCGTCATCATGATTCTATCAAAACTTTTTGTTCGAATCCTGCAATTGACCAGCTGTCATCAAACAATCGGACAATAAGTCGTTCAAGGTTATGTCATGTCGTCGTATAATCCGAAACAATTTGTATGCAGAATATTCACAACTTTTCTTTGTTATGAAATGTGAAGACGGTCAATACCATATTTTCTTTTCCCAGACTGCAAGAAAAATGGAACGTTCGAATTTGATCAATGATATGGTTTCTGGTCAACGGTTGGAGATTTTGTCCTAGTTACTGGATTTGATTTTTAGATAATTTTTACTGAATGAATGAATACTATAAACTGCCGAATGACGAAAGAAAGTTTAATTGTAGACCGACCTGACCCAGCAGTTTCTTACAATTCAAAAACTATAATTGAGAATGTTTTATATTAGTGAAGGTATACAAGAGAGACAATGTGAACTTGAATTAATACAGCTAGAGAAAGCTTGCTTGTACCAGCGCGCCTGATGGCGCCATCTGCAGGAAGGAAATGGTTCGTAAAATGATTGCTTGGGAGAAATTCGCTAGACGGAAACTGAGACAATTTTGAGTATAATACAGATTGTAATTATATCATCTTCTTCGGTCCATGTACTCCCAGATTTGACCTGTCAGCCACTCGACGCCTTCTTGAAGACCTTCTCCGGTAACAGCGTTTGAAGCGCAAATGTGCCACGGCTTGTTGGCAATCCTGTCCATTCCGAGGGCAGCTGAGATTTTCACCGCTGACATGGCCTCCTTGACGTCCATTTTATTGGCAAAGAACAGTATGGGTATTCGTCGGTTAGAAATATCCGGGTGTTGTAATAGTGTGTCTAATTCATCTTTGGCAACCACGAAACGCAACCTGGAACATGGAATAAAGAAAGTTAAATGTGGACGGAATCGAAATGTCAAGACAAGCCATTGCGGTCTTTAAGAACGGGTTGTCACAGGCGAACTGTGGGCTGTAAAAAGGGCATATACGTTATCAAACTTACTTATCGCTACTATCGATAACGAAAATTATTCCTTGACAATCCTTGTAATAATGTTCCCAAAGACTTCTGTAACGTCCCTGGCCCGACATGTCGAACGCTGTGAATCCGACATTCTTATCTATGATTAGAAAAACAATGTTTGATTAGATATTTCTTTGTATTCATCTGTTAGTTAGAACTACGGTCACTTACTATTAAATCGTTCAACGTTGAAGCCAATCGTAGGGACAATATCGTTGGCTTTGTTCTCCTCAGATTTGAAATGATTCAGGAGTGTTGATTTCCCACTGTTGTCCAAGCCCACGACTAGAACGTTAACTTCTCGCTTTTTCAAGCCCAGTAAATTCGCTAATTTATCAAAGATGCCCATTGTTCATCTCAAAAGGGATCAGATTCCTTTCATTCTGGGACACTGACGAGAAAATATAAAAGTTTGTTCTTAAGTCTCAAAATTTCTGAAAGAAGGTAAACCAATTTTGAAACTCAAAGGCGACAACTCATAAATGACAGCTTTAGTTTGTAAACTTTCTGTATTGGTTAGCTTATCGGACAACCCTTGGAAAAACGGAATCGATGGTTGCTAAGACGGAAACATTGGTCGCTACGAAGGTGCATTTAGAGTGCATATCTATATCATGGACACCTGGAAACGTTGACGTCTAACGCCATGGGGGGAGAACTGCGTGTATTAAGCGTTTCTTAACCGTTTCGACGGTTGTTTATTAAACACCCTTTTGGCAGTCTCGAAGAAAGTTATTCTATTGATCAATACCTAGCATACTGCGTCTATTTTTCGTCCATTAATGACACCTACTTAATTTCAGCGGTATTACATTTATAAATGTACATTGTTATGTCCAGTGGCAATTTTTTCTAGTCTAATCAAACCTATCTAACAAGCTTCAGGGGTTCTTTTGCAACCTGGAGCTGACTTTTGAGTTTGGATCGTTGGTATCCTTTTTGACTCTTTTTTAACACAAAATGACAAATACACACACGGGATATCACAAGCATTATCACTACCTCTTTGACCCAATGCTGGAACTAGAATAAGTTATAGACTGAAAGCGTAAGGTTGTTGCAATCCGTAGTCAGACCGCCGATACGTATTCTTCAGAATCCGGTCCGACAGTCATCGAATACTATTCCGCTCAACGGATCATAATCGTCCGGGGAAGACAGATCATGTAGGTCAGTTTTCGAACCTGCAACGTAATGTCAAATGTCAAGCATGTATGACTTTAGTTCTGACCAATCATCGATCCTTTGCAATTAACAACTCACCTTTATTGCTCATTACATCAAGCGAAGAGGTAGATTTGTTGCCATTTGGCTTATGAGTTTTCTTATGTCTATACAAAGCGCCAGGTTGTTGAAATTCCTTGTCACAAATGTTGCACTTGAACTGCTTCTTTTCAGCGTGTATCCATCGATGTATGCTTAAACTCTCTGCAAAACAATACAATCAATAAGCAAGTGAACTAACACAATTCAATGTCCCAGCAGCTGTACATCCGGATCAACTTACGTTTTGATTTGAAAGTCTTTGCGCATTGATCACAGGGAAATGACGCTTCGGCCAAATGCAATTGCTTATGCCTCCAAAGCGAATGAGGTTGCTTGAAGGCTTTGCTACAGGTCTCGCAAACAAAAGTCTTAATTTCTCCATGTGTAAACATGTGCAGGTTTAGCTTATCTGAAAAAATCCACAAAATTCAATGCCAATCTTCATCAACCATCCCAGGCATTTATCCAAAACATTACTTCTTGCTACTCACCTTTAGTTCGAAACTTTTTGTGACATTCCGAACAAGCATGCGGATAATTAGCATCGTAACCAGGCATCGTGATTTCGAGGTTACGTCCTTATAAAATTTCCCATTGAATCAACCTGAATCAAAACAAACAGATACACAGACATTATCCATCTTGCTCAAGCATCTAGAACTCAATCAGTGTAAACAAACAATATTTTCTTACCTTTGCTGTTGGTGTCATCAATGCCGATTAGTTGACAGAGCTTTAAACTGACTAAATGCCATTTCAGAAAGCTTTGTCACAAAGTATCAACAAGCATATCTGTCGCTGGTCCTACTTATTAGTGGCCAGAGATCAGCAATTATTGATCCAAAAATTATGCATAAATTTTGGCTTGATCCTCTCGAACCAACTTGAATACCAGTACACAAAATCGATACGCTACACAAGTTATACAATACACTGATTATCTAATCGGTTGAACAATTACGCTAACCATTTTTCATTGATTTTCAGCAATTAAGCTCAATTAATAATTAATTTGCAATCTGTTGTTCAATGTTTTACATTTTAAAAGTTCTCATTATCTATCAATTCTTGCATTTGTATTATTACCGCCTCGCCTAGCCGCTTGTTTATAAAAATCAGAATCTGGAAAAGCCATAGAGTTTACGCTTTCAATGGCTTTTTCTCATCAACATATTATACCGGAATCAAAGGGCCATTTAATCATTTCTGATCAAATGTATCGAAAAAAACAAGCTAATTTTCAGTTCATAACTAATGTTACGAACTGATTTTAATTTAACTCAGGACCTTTTCAAATTGCTTAATACTTAAGCATCAAAGTCCTTGCGCTCAAACGTAAGTTACTGCCTCAAGGGTTTTTATAGACGCAACTGACTTCAAGTTTAAAGTACAAAGAGCCCTTTAGTTTCTTCTATCCTTCAATGCCAATTGTTACTTTGATGTCTTTCATATTTTGCATCCTCAGATTTACGCCATTACTACAGAATTTTCTGAAGCAATTCAAAATTCAACAAAGTCCAAGTCCAACTTATAGCTTGCAGGAGAAACCAGACGCTGAAACAATCAACCGCGCTCCCTTTGATAGCTACGCAAGATTTTGTAATTTCATTAAAAGTAGGGAAGATAAGCACTAGTTGTTGTTGGATCCTGGACAAGCACAGGTATAATTTAAGAGGCAGAGCCGTGAAGCAGTTCCCTTATAAAACTATTTTTCCAAGACTTGTGAGCAAGTAAAAATATAAAAGTGTACTTACTTCAAGTCGTGAAAAGGTCCATGGAGAAGGATGTAAATGATGGTGATCATGACGGAACCGCACCCCTTAAGTCTTCACCTGGACAATTATCGTGATGTAACTTGGGACTTTTGGAACACCCTTGTAATTTCAGGGATCCTTTTGCTCGGGCCATATAATAAAAGAAGCAGCAGCAATAGCAATAGCTCTCAGTCAACCCCATAGCAGTCCCTCGCCCTCCAGAAGCCCATTTCCACCTTTGCCTCCAACAACGAACTTGTGTACTTTCGAAGCCAACTTGAGCCCAGTTCTGTACTACACCTTCTAATGAGATTTGTCTACGGACATTGTCGAAGATGTGTGTGAATGTGTGTGTCTATGACGCAAGATTACCTCCCTGGAGATTTCCTGCCGCTTGCTTTGCCCAGCTCTGTGAACGACAAAATGCCACGTTCGAAACCCCTCGGATTCCAGTTGCTCTCTGTTCATGTTGAGAATCGGTGATGGTTCTGGGTTCCGCCGTTCATTTCTTGTTAAATGCTGTCGCCGCGCTTTCAACAGCGCTGCCCTGACTGAGTTCTTCACTCGTTTATATAATTGTTCCAGCCAACCTTTAAGCTTGGCCAAAGTGCCCAAGACCTGCCAAAGTATATACGTCAAGTGTCCCACGCGCAACTTTCACCTGAAAATCTGTGTGTGGTCGCCTTGGACAGTTGTGTCAGATTCCTATTGTTGTGTCTCCTCCTGGAAATCTGACGGAAAATTTACTCAACAAGGTAACATAAACAGTTTCATTTCCTTAAACACAATAATTCTGTCATCTCTGAGCCAAAGTCATGGTTGTTTTGGGGGGCATAAATATGCCGAGACAAGTTGGAAATATGTCGGCGGCGGTGTCAAAAAGAAAGCAAGCTACAAATTGCCCTTTTAGTACCAATGAGACATTTTAAAAATTGGGGCCGAAGACTTGACGCCAACTGTGTCTTCTTGAATTCCAAGTATTTGACTTGGCTCATCCAAGGCTCGGCGACGAAGGTCACTGGATGAAAAGAAGGCAAGTCGGTTTCAAGTAGGGGTTGCATGCGAAAAAATGGTGAATCACGTAAGAAAGAATTACTCTGCGTATTTCATGACAACAACAGGTGGCATTTTGTTTCGCCTCGTTTAACAGATTTTTGGCGTTACGCAACACGGCGAAATGGGACTTCTTGTTGCACATTTCTGAGACTCGCAGTCTACAGTCATCCACTTTTGGTCCCACTGACTAATACACTTTTGCTCGTCATGCACACACACATTATTTCAGTGACTCACATCCTGGGGAACAAGACGGGCTTGTTAAGAAAAAAAATTGAAGGATATTAAAACTCGTCTTGTGTGAAGTACAAGTCGGTTTCAAAAGGTGTGCTGTTGGCGAGCGGAAGTTGCCGGATAAAGACGACTCGTCACGTGCATTATACCAAGGGAAAACAATTCACATCCCTTGCATTGATTTCTATTCTATGTTCTTCATTCATTACACGGAAACTCTGAAGGGAACTCTTTTAGTTAGACAGTTCAAAACTGCTGGATTTTTTGTCCAGGATGCTCTCCGTCTGACATGCAATCCTTTTGGCCAGCCGTCCAACGTTTTCGATTGCTAGGCATGTTTCACATAAGTCTTTTGAGAATTTTTGCTGCGGTTTTGGCAGTAAAAGAAATTTTTTAAATTGATTTCAACAGTCTTCCTGGCAATCGGGGAAAGAGTACAGAATATTCCAAAATTCAAACTGCCGCATTACAGATATGTAACAAGAAAAAACATTATTCTTCGAGTTTGTAACGTTTGTTTTGTTTACGCAATTATATTTGGGTGGACCATCGAGATGGAGCATTGATACATTTTTAAATTACATTTCGGCTGTCCTACTCATCGCCAACTCTTTGAAAGAGCAATCTTGGAATGTCACCCTTATTCGAAAAGCGTGTGTCACTTGTTACATTTGCAACAATTAATTCGAGGCGTTGACGGCAAGATTGCCATCTCAATCTGTAGAGAAACAAGTGCTGAAATGTTAGTGAATCAATAGACGCGGCTTTAGCGGCCCTCAATCAAAGGACCAAAGTCGATTCGGCAACCAATAACAGCAGGAATGACACGGGCTTGACCGACAGTCATGGCGGCGGGTTCGCGTTTTTTCGCATCAACTTTTTAATATGATGAGGCAGATTACTGGTTCCACTTGACAGCAGAAATCAAACGACGACCTACCTCGACACATGACGCTACTTCAATTTCGGCTGTATACATGTTTTGGCTTTAATTATGGGCTTTTGCTCCCGCTCATCGCCAATCATCAGTTAGTTCCTGACGTAGGTGTGTTTGTGGATACTTGAGGCCGACAAACCAATGAATATTAACCAGGATACGCTTCAAACCAACTATTATGCATGTTCGGCAATTCGGTCTGCAACTTTCGAACTATCGATCGCCACGGACGGCTCCTTGATGGCCGTATCAAATACAATCAGAGGTGGCTAATCAGTATGACGAGATTTGATACAAAATCGATTAATCAAAGTCGGAACTCATTTTTCGTGTCAGCTGACTTTGAGAGTACTGTCAATTTGGTTTCCTCAGGGTTTGAAGAAATTAAAAAATATTTGCAGTATTCAGCTCTTTCTTGCTCAACTGGGTTACTGATTCATCTTTGAAAATACCTGTCGAGCTCAATCGACACCTGAAATCCCATTAGTTTGTAATTATACTCGAGTTGTTTGCTCATGTAAATTTTAATGCAATAAGAGCAAGTTTTGATGGTCACGGGCCTGCGAATTTTTGTTTAAGGAATCTGACTGACTTGGTCTAAATTTTAATTTTACCTTGCCCACCTGTCCTCTGTCTGCCTCTCACGGTTCTTTGTTCATTGCGCCAATAAAGACGCACCTCTTGTGAGACGTTTAGGAAACGGTGTTGTTTTGGTAAAAAACCAAGGCTTGACTTTGAATATTTTTCAGAAACTTCTTGGAGGTGGAGGTCGTTTGAGAATCCTAATGAGAACTTCTCACTTCATCTGCCCCCTCTAATCACATATTCTTTTGGCTTTTTGAGCAGCTCTTACTGAATACATTAGCGAGCTCTGATAAAGATTAAGGATTTGAAACAAGCTCATCGTCGGCAACAAATCATGAAACTGAATTCAACATGGCCTCCAGGCTTGATCCCAACTTCCCCAAGACTTTTGATATTATAACTCTGAATATTTTAATTGAACATAGTAATTACTGGCAAACGCATACAATTAGCAGAAATGCCAGAAAATAACCCCGAGCGGATAATACCAACAGCAACGGTTTACTGTACTTTGTCCGTCGGTACTGACAGAATCAAATTAACCCTCTATTTTTATGTTAAAGCTAATTGCAGGTTCAACCTGGCCGTCATACTGCAGGGATGTCATGAATTAGGTTTACTTGTATAGCAAAAAAATTCAAGGTTTGCGAATATTCTCATCAGCCTCCAGGCTTTCATCAGATTATCTCAATAATTTGCAACCGATTGAGGATAAGAGGATATTAGCTCTTGATAATTGATTCAAAGAATAAAGATTGAGCAGCCTTAAGAGCCAGGTGTTAACGGTTGGTTGATTCAGGTGATTTCAGGAGCTGGAAATGTGCAAAAGCGTTTTTTACACGTCCAGTTTATGATCTGCAATCTGCAGTCCCATATAATTATATAAGGTTGTTTCCTTGATTCGGAATAATTAATTTGCTTTCGCACCCTCTTTTTACAATCTTGGGATCTTTGCAACTTCAAAGGATTCTGCCGAACATTTTGGTGAATGGTGAAAAGCAAGAGCACAGATGGTCAAAGAACGGAATATGATATCCCTCGTGTATTTATTCGTTATTAACGAGCAGTAATAATAATTTCGAAACGTGATCCAAACAAGGGGATAAAATCAGCAATAAAGTTTTGTAGAAAATTAACCTTGTTTTGATTGACGAGTGAGGTAGCGTTTTCAGGACCGGCTTTTTACAGCAGGTTCGTAAACGGAATGGGTGAGATCGACACGCCATTTTAATGAAGAAATGTCACAAAACGATCTAGTTTCTTGGCGTAAACGAGCTCATAAAGCAGGAACAAGTTCCACCGTTATCCTCTTTTTGATGGCTGTCGACGTGCATTTTTGAGGTGCATAGTGCATCCCGTTCCTCATTACAATTCCACTGTCATTATAGGCAATCAAGA